>WNGS01003849.1:76625-100375 GCA_020271785.1 Procambarus virginalis
ACAACCGCCAGACTGTCAATCAAAGACAACATACAGAGATCCTTTCAGAAAAACCTTCAATACAGAAAAAAGTTCATGGATGGATAATCTGGTCAAGATTCTAGAGAAAAGTGGACCTCATAAAATCATAAGGGAAAGTATTACTACACTGATATATACACAAGTGTCACTCATGGGACACTAAGCGTTCCTCGATGCTCAATCGATGCAATCTTATCAGCTTCCGTGTTTCTCAACACGGAGTACCGTCCTCCACCAGTACTGGGCAACACCAACGAGTCCACCCTAGCCTTGGCCCAGCCTATACACAGTCTCACTAGGTGCTCCTTGTGAATGCCACAATCACTCTCCAGCCTGGTGCTGGCAGAGAACATCAGCCTCGTGCTGCTGGGCCTCTTCACGAAACAAATACAAGGGTAGCAAACCCCTGGCAGGAGCTCTTGCAACTAGCTAGTACACTCCTCCGTAGCACCTTACTGTCAGTCGTCTCTTCCTCTAGCCAGTCCAGGATATGCAAAATTCTGTCACTGCCACTTCACAGGCAGACAGTAGAACACTATACAGTTCCTCTTCGATGGCGGCTCACTGCTCCGTAAAAGCAGAATGGAGTAGAGACATTGGCTGCCCTGGGTAGACTGACTGTCCTCGTACCACAGGAGCCCTACGTCGCCTCTGTGGATACAGACACGTCATCAGTAAACTGGTCAGTACATGGGACACTAGGAAACATACTTACGGACTCTGACATAAACATACAACTCCTCCTACAATAGATGGCGCTGATTTTCTAGGCGCCACCTCACCAGAGGTCAGCAACAGCTACCTCTCGAGCTGACCAGGACAGAAATCTAGCACCTCTTGCTGGTATCATCCTGTCACCACCAGATGGCCTTGTCCATTTTGTGGGGGGTTTCGGGACTCACAGATGGCATTGACGTCGCTGCTCATGCTCCGACGATGGAGTCGGGTCGTAATATTCACAAACAATGATGAACTAATCAGAGCCATTACAATCTCAGATACTACATACTCAGACCATAAGCTCATTGAAGTGCGAACTAGCATAAATAATGGTAGTAGATCTAAGAGACCCCAACAAGCGAGAAGGGATATTCAATCAATTCCATTTCAACAATAAAAGCATCGACCGGGAGAAAATATAATTCAGACCTTGCAAACATTCAATGGGAGAAGGTCTTAAGTGACAAAACTCCTACTCAGGGGAAATCTAGATATATGATTCAACTGTCAGATAGTCATCTGACAGTTGAAGCATACAAGGTCTGCTTGAAGCACGTGCCTCTGAGGAGGGTTAGAAAGAGGACTACTCTAGAAAGAGAACGCAGGCGACTGTACAGGAGAAGGAAAAAATAACTGAAAATGCTTAAGCAGACACGACTATCACAAGAAAGGAAAATACACTAAAATAGGGAGATCGAAGAAATGGAACAAACGTTGAAGCGATCATACAAGTTCAGGAAATGGAATTGGAACAGAAAGCTGTTGTGTTTGTATATATTGAGGAAGTCTTGGTTGTAAGGTTGATGTAAAGTCATTCCTGATTACATGACTATAGTAGCTCCCAAGCTGGTAGGCATCATGTAGCTTTGTTTACCTCCTCTCCTGGCGTCCAGCCGCCGCACATAGAAAACGGATGGTACCATTTTCTGTGAACATGACATCCTCCTTTTCTTTAAAAAGAATGAATACAGGATGTCTACCATGCTTGTAGCACAAAGCAAAGTTATTAACACAAAGTAAGTTATTAACATATCAAGAGATATTGCATACATTTAACATTAATTAAGCACACAAAGAATTTAAACAACTTAATCTTTACCACAAAGGATTTCAATGTTAAAAATACATATGCAATGTTAAACAAACATGAAAGAAACTGTAATACAAAGTTACAAAATATTGAATGAGAGATCTGCATTATTCAAACAATATTAAATTTAGTTAGCATAACAAGTAAATACTTTGCATTACATAGGAACACAATTAATCATCAAATCGTGTAGGGCGTTTAACATGACGTTTGGACGAGAGTCCTTAATACAAGAATATCCTTGATGATTTGTTTATCGAGTTATAACTCATTTTTTCTTTTCTTTTGCACGACTTTGCACTTCATCATTTTCTACACTAGTTGGAATCACTTTGAAATAAGCCATATTACGTGTTATACTATGATCTCTATTACTCGCTGTTACCATAGTTCCTTTTACACTAATCACTTTATATGGTTTTGTATCATACGGCATATCTAGCTTTCCCTCTTTTTTCTTTTAACGAGAACAGTATCTCCAACCTTTATGAATTGTTCCTTTGCACGTTGATCATGAGCAATTTTCATTTTGCCCTTGGCTAGTGCATCCTTCTGAGCGAGACGTTTATCCGTTACCTTGGCTGGCATGACAGGTAGTGCGATTCTCATAGGACGTCCAAATAAAAGTTCGCCAGGCGACTTGCCCAGTGTTCCATGCGGTGTTGCACGGTAGTTCCTGAGAAAAGCATACATAGCTTGTTTCCAGGATCGTCCTTCGGCATGAGCACAGCGTACAGCTTTCATGAGAGGTTGCATGAATCTCTCGACTTCTCCATTTGCTTGTGGATGTAGTGGCATCACACGGCGGTGTTTGAATCCAATATGCTCAGCAAAGTTGACGAAGTCTTGTCCATTAAATGGCGGTCCATTGTCCGTCTTGACAACTTCAGGAATGCCAAAGTTTGAAAAGATCTTGTCGAGTTTCGGGATGACAGCCTTTGCAGATGTGGAAGTGATGATTTCTACTTCTGGATAACGTGAGTGATCATCAATGACTACCATCAAGTACTCTCCAGTTGGTAGCGGTCCGCAGAAGTCCATCGATACTTCCATCCATGGTGCAGCAGGTAGTGGTGAAGGTTGTAGAGGTGTTGGTCTTGAAGTATCCACTGCAGCTTGGCAAGGGACACAGGCATCATGCATGTCCTTAGCTTGACGATCAATGCCAGGAAACCACACCTTTTCTCGTAGCAGCTGTTTGGTCCTTACAAGACCTTGGTGTCCTTGATGTGCAAGCTTCAGAGCACGTTGCTGGAGAACAGCTGGAATGACGATACGAGTACCTCGCAGCACGGTGTCGCGTTGTTGCGTAACACTTAATTCTGTCTGGATGCGTTCAAGTGCTTTGAATGCATCTTGGTCAACTCCTGAGGGTGGGATGCGTGGAAACTTTTTCTTAGTCAATGCATCCACTGTTGCTTGCAGAGTTGGGTCCTCTAGGGTTGCAGTACGGATTTCATCAAGAGTGAGAGCCTTAGGGACTGCATCACAGGTTACAGAGTGTACATATTCCTCGGCAACTTGCTGATGCTTGGTGATGGTGAAACTGTTGGCAGGATGTCGACTGATGTAATCAGCGGGATTGCCTGCACCCGGCTTGTATTTCACCGTAAAGTTGTATGGTTGCAGACGAAGAGCCCATCTCTCAATGCGAGCTGGTGGTTTGGACTTTGGATTATTGAAGATGGTCTCCAACGGTTTGTGGTCAGTGACTATCGTGGTGAAGGGTGCACCAAGCAGATACACATTGAAGTGTTCACAGCCCCATACAAGAGCAAGAGCTTCCTTCTCTGTCTGACTGTATCGTTGCTCAACATCTGTGAGAGAACGGCTGGCGTAGGCAATTACTACTCTGGAATCTGGTTGACCAGGTTTGTGTTGGGCTAACACAGCACCTAAACCAACAGGACTAGCATCCACCGTTAACTCAGTGTCCATTGATGGATCAAAGTAGCAGCAGTCGCATTTCTACTAGTGCATCTTTCACAGCATCAAATGCATTTTGCTCGATATCGCTCCAGTACCATGATGCATTTTTCTTCAGGAGCTCACGTAGAGGCTTCGTAATGGTAGCAAAATCTGGAATGAAGCGAGAACAGTAGTTTGCCATTCCCAGAAAACTATGTACTTCAGTGGATGTTGAAGGAGGTGCAGCATTCTTGATATCTGCAACTTTCTTAGGATCTGGAGATATACCTTTGTCACTAAGTACATGTCCAAAGAATTCAATTTTATGTTTATTGAACTCACACTTTGCTCGGCTTAGCGTCAAATTCTTTTCTTGTAAGCGTTGCAATGTTGCACGAAGAGCTTTGTCGTGTTCAGCTTGGGTACGGCCATAAACAATGATGTCATCAGACATGTTGTCAGCATTAGGTATATCTTGCAATACCTGGCTGATGATGTGCTGGAATACTTCAGCAGCACTGTTAATACCAAAACTCAGGCGCTTGTACCTATACAGATCTCGATGTGTCGTAAACGTTGTGATGAAACGACTCTCACCATCAAGTTCAAGCTGATTATAGCCCTTGTTTAAATCTAACTTGCTGAATACAGTTGCACCATTCAAGCGGTAGATCATATCATCTACAGTGGGTGTAGGATAGCGTTCACGCATTATTGCCTTGTTGGGAACACGCATGTCTACACAAATGCGTATCTCATCTGGATTCTTCGGCTTTGGTGGAGTGACAATTGGGCTTACCCATGGTGTTGGGCCTGTTACCGGTTCAATGATATCTAGTTCTATCAGCCTATCCAGTTCGGCTTCGACTTTCTTGCGAGTATGGAATGGTTGTCGGCGATGTGGTTGGGCAACTGGAATTACATCTGGGTTGATATGCAGATGTACTTTGCTATCAGTAGAACAATCCATTGGTTCAAATCGATCAAAAAAATTCAGCAACAATAGCATCAACATTGTTTGCAGATTCCACTGCTACAGCATTAGAAAGCTGAAGTAGCCCCAATTTGGTTGAAGTCTTGTAACTGAGTAAAGACTCCTTTGCATTCCTAACAACATGGAATGTAGTAATGAGCATTGCATTCTTTGACTTAATCTCTGCAGTGAAAGTTCCAATCACTGGTAAGGCTACCTTTGAAGCATAGGCAGTGGTTTTGCCATTGTAGTTTTCAAGCTTTGGGAACTGTTTTTTTTAAATTTTTCATAGTGGCACTCAGCAATAGTGTCAATGTTCGATGCAGTGTCAATGAGAACTTTGAGACAAATGCCAGCAATGTATACTATAGTCTCTGGGTTGTTTGGAAGATCATTCCATTCTGTGATTGCTTGTACTCCACAAATGTAATTACATTCATTGTCATCTGAGACTGGTTGTAATGAAATGTTGTCTTGTATATTATTAATATTATTGATTTGAGGTGCAATATTGTGTTTGCCACCTCGACTCCTATGACTTGATCCTCGTACATTGCTTTTATTTATTGATTGTGGTTTCTTTAGCGCGGAACAACACATAGCACCAAAATGACCTAGTTTTCTACACTCATAGCACTTCTTACCTTGAGCAGAACAAACATTATCTTGGTGTGGGTAGTCTCCTCCACAATTGTAACATTTATTGTTGACACCCTCTGATGTTAGTCGTTGTGACTGCTTGAGTCTTGTTCCATGACTCCAGTTGTGATGTGGTTCTCGGTTCAATTTACTGTGAGGTTTGGCATGATATCTTCTAAGATCATGGTGTCCTCCCTGAACCTTACATACCTCATGACTGTTAGTAACAGTGGCAGAACCGTTGTTGGCACTGCACTCCATGACACGAGCATCACGTGCAGCATCTTCCATTCGACGAGCCATATCCAGTATCTTGGTAAGAGAATTTTCATCATCAACAAGTTCTAGAGCTCTTCGACGGAGACGTGTAGATATGTATGTTTCAATTATTTGCTGTTTGATTTCTTTGTCAACATCAGCAAACTCACAATGGGCTGCTAAACCCTGCAGACGTGTATGGTATTGATCAACATCAATATATATTGATATATTGATATAATATATATTGCTAAACTTGAAATATATGTTTAACACATCTCTAACCCTGTCCATGGAGGACAGAAGAAAATGTATATATGTTGGTTAGCATTGTAAATGTGTGGCCACGTCTGTGGTAGAAAACAATAAAACAAAAAATAAAAATAATAATAATTGATCAACAGTTTTATTAGAGAGTTGTTTGGCTCTCCTGAAATGCATAATTTCCATAGCAGTATTTTGCCTTGGTTTGAAATGCTCAGTTAATTTGGCTTTGGCAGTGTCATAATCTTTGGCACCACCAGTGTCTTTCAGTGTATCAAAGATGTTACAAACTCTATCACCTGCATAATGAAGTAGAAAGGCACGCTTTCTTTCAGCACTTTTGATATCAGAAACTATCAACAAATTTTCAAACCTTTTAAGCCATTTGGTCCACCTCGGTGACAGGTTTGTCTGGTCACAGTCAGGATCAAATGCAGGAAACTGAGGTATATTTGCCAATTTTACTGAATAAATGTAAACTTATCACTTAAAATGTTCCTCAGAATATATAACACTTACTGCACTGTATATGTTAGTCAAGAATTCACTGTAATTACTTTAATTTTGCAAAGCACACAAGCATTTTAATGCAAAAGTTCACAACAGTGCACAATATAGCAGCAACTGATTTCTTACCTAGCCCTGTATACATGTGTTGTTCCTACTCACAGCAACACAGCAGTTGGCACAGCAGTTGTCAGCAGTTGGCACAGCAGTAGGCAGCAGTTGGCACAGCAGTTGTTAGCAGTTGGCACAGCAGTTGTCAGCAGTTGGCACAGCAGTTGGTTCACAGTGTGAAGAATTATGTAGCATGAAGCATGGTTTCGTAACCAAAACATCAGGTTTTGTACACATCAAAGCGTCGTTTCGTACACAGCGTCAGCAGATTCCTCTATCACAGCTTCAGTCAGCACAGCTTGAGTAGCACACAGCATTGTTTAGCACACAGCAATGGTTAGCACACAGCATTGGTTAGCACACAGCATTGGTTAGCGTACAGCATCGGGTATGGTGCTCACAGACAGCTTCTCCTTCCTCCTCTGGGCGAGACAGCATGCGCTCCTTCCTTGTGTTTGAAGTTGAACAAATACCTGCGTTCCCAGTTCATCCTCGTCGCCAATGTTGTGTTTGTATATATCTGAGGAAGTCTTGGTTGTAAGGTTGATGTAAAGTCATTCCTGATTACATGACTATAGTAGCTCCCAAGCTGGTAGGCATCATGTAGCTTTGTTTACCTCCTCTCTTCTACTCTGGCGTCCCAGCCGCCGCACATAGAAAACGGATGGTACCATTTTCTGTGAACATGACAAAAGCTATACAGGAGATAAAAAAAATCCAAAATATTTTTTCACATATGTAAAATCAAAGTCAAAAACCTCCACCAGTATTAGAACTTTAATTACAAGCGAAGGTACATACACAGAGGACAACAAAGAAATTAGTGAAATTCTAAGAAGCCAGTATGAGGCTATGTTTAGCACACCGATAAACGACATGAAAGTTGATGATCCAGACAGCTTCTTTATGAATGACATTCAAGCTGCAGATAATATAACAGATATTTACACGAACACGGAAGACTTTGAAAGTGAAATTGACAATATGCTCATGCACTCAGTTTCTGGGCCGGACTCGTGGAATTCAATATTCATTAAGAAATGTAAAGTACCAGTACCAGTGAGCGCTCAGCATAATATGGAGAAAGAGCCTGGATACAGGGGAGATACCAACTGCACTTAAATCAGCAGATATAGCTCCGCTGCACAAGGGGGGTAGTAAAACCTTGGCAAAAATCTATAGACCAGTTGCACTAACATCTCACATAATAAAAGTTTTTGAAGGAGTGATTAGGAATATAATTTATAGTTTTATGGAAAATAATGAACTACACAACCCGGGACAACATGGATTTAGAGTGGGAAGATCCTGTTTGTCTCAGTTACTCAACCACTATGACAAAATCACAGAAGCTCTAGAAGAAAAGCAAAATGCAGATGTAGTATACACAGACTTTGCATAGGCATTCGACAAATGTGACTATGGAGTGATGGCATACAAAATGAGGTCAATGGGAATAACTGGTAAAGTAAGACGCTGGATACTCAGTTTCCTGTCGAACAAAACACAAAGAGTAACAGTCAATCAAATAAAATCGAGCCGAAGCGCAGTTAAAAGCTCTGTAGCTCAAGATACAGTCGTTGCACCACTGCTTTTCCTAATTCTCATATCAGATATAGGCAAACATACAAGTCACAGCTTTGTGTCATCCTTTGCAGATGACACAAAAATACCCCCGTTGAAAAGCAAAGATGCAACAGGTACTCTGAGAGAGAACTCTATCAACATCAGAGGCCCGAGACTGTTCAACACACTTCCACTACACAAAAGGGGCATAACTAGCCGACCCCTCACAGTGTTCAAGAGAGAACTATCAACATCAGAGGCCCAAGGCTGTTCAACATGCTTCCACTACACATTAGGGGCATAAATGGCCGACCCCTCACAGTGTTCAAGAGAGAACTGGATAAGCACCTCTAAAAGATACCTGATCAACCAGGCTGTGATTCATACATCAGGCTGCGAGCAGCCGCATCAAACAGCCTGGTTGACCAGTCCAGCAACGAGGAGGCCTGGTCGACAACCGGGCCACGGGGACGCTAAGCCCCGGAAAAACTCTAAGGTGTTGCCATTATAACCAGACCGTGTTGTCGTTATAACCAGACCATGTGGCTGTTATAACCAGACCATGTTGTCGTTATAACCAGACCATGTTGTCGTTATAACCAGACCATGTTGTCGTTATAACCAGACCATGTTGTCGTTATAACCAGACCATGTTGTCGTTATAACCAGACCATGTGGCTGTTATAACCAGATCATGTTGTCGTTATAACCAGACCATGTTGTCGTTATAACCAGACCATGTTGTCGTTATAACCAGACCATGTTGTCGTTATAACCAGACCATGTTGTCGTTATAACCAGACCATGTTGTCGTTATAACCAGACCATGTTGTCGTTATAACCAGACAATGTGGCTGTTATAACCAGACCATGTTGTCGTTATAACCAGACCATGTGGCTGTTATAACCAGACCATGTTGTCGTTATAACCAGACAGTGTTGTCGTTATAACCAGACAGTGTTGTCGTTATAACCAGACAGTGTTGTCGTTATAACCAGACAGTGTTGTCGTTATAACCAGACAGTGTTGTCGTTATAACCAGACAGTGTTGTCGTTATAACCAGACAGTGTTGTCGTTATAACCAGACAGTGTTGTCGTTATAACCAGACAGTGTTGTCGTTATAACCAGACAGTGTTGTCGTTATAACCAGACCATGTTGTCGTTATAACCAGACAGTGTTGTCGTTATAACCAGACAGTGTTGTCGTTATAACCAGACAGTGTTGTCGTTATAACCAGACAGTGTTGTCGTTATAACCAGACAGTGTTGTCGTTATAACCAGACAGTGTTGTCGTTATAACCAGACAGTGTTGTCGTTATAACCAGACAGTGTTGTCGTTATAACCAGACAGTGTTGTCGTTATAACCAGACAGTGTTGTCGTTATAACCAGACCGTGTTGTCGTTATAACCAAACAGTGCTGACGTTATAATCAGTCTGTGCTGCCATTATAACCAGACGGTGTTACTGTTATAACCAGACCGTGTTGTCGTAATAACCAGACGGTGTTGTCGTAATAACCAGACCGTGTTGTCGTAATAACCAGACCGTGTTGTCGTAATAACCAGACCGTGTTGTCGTAATAACCAGACCGTGTTGTCGTAATAACCAGACAGTGTTGTCGTAATAACCAGACAGTGTTGTCGTAATAACCAGACAGTGTTGTCGTAATAACCAGACAGTGTTGTCGTAATAACCAGACAGTGTTGTCGTAATAACCAGACAGTGTTATCGTAATAACCAGACAGTGTTGTCGTAATAACCAGACAGTGTTGCCGTTATATCCTTATGTCTGTTTGTTTAAAAACAACGCTGTTTGTCGACCTAATTGTTATTTGTGCTGCTTTTTCAGCCATGTTCCCCCTTTTTTGTCTTTATTTTTATTTGTTCTCAACACATTTTATTCTTTATACTCAATTAGTATTAAGTTTTAGTCTTTAATGTTTAGTCTTTAACGTTTCTGCCCGAAACGCTTTGCGTAATAGTGGCTTTAGGCACTGTATGTACTAGCTCTATCTATAAATCGATCAAATTTTGGAAAATCTCTTGTATGTATGTACCTTACCTGAATAAACATTTACTTATGTATTTATTATTTATAACCAAAACGTGTTTCCATTATAACCAAACCGTGTTATTAATATAACAGTAGTGGAAAGTATGCCATATCGCTGCCAATTTTTTCCGACGGCAGCGATATGGTATACGTAATTTTAGTTACCCTGGTGAGATTTGACGGCAGCGATATAGCATACTTGTTTTTAGTTACCCAGGTGAAATTCGACGACAGCAATTTGGCATTTTTTTTTCGTTACCCCGGTGAGATTCAATGGCAGCAATATGGCATACGTGTTTTTAGTTACCCCGGTGAGATTTGACGGCAGCAATTTGGCATCTTTTTTTTTTTTCGTTACCCCAGTGAGATACAATGGCAGCGATATGGCTTCATGTGTTTTCGTTACCCCAGTGAGCGATTGCTCGTCTCCAGGTCTTAGCATTTCGCTTTAGTGGATTAAAAAGCCGGTCTATGAGTCGTGTGTATTGCATTACCCCCCGGTGATCCTGAAACTGAATGTACAATAAAGTCATCCCTAAATCTCTTATTTACTTCCAATCTATGTTAGCCAGAACATCAACTGTCGCTATTAGATGAACTTCAGTAGGTATATTCCCAATTAATATCCCCTTTCTTCTCCATTTATACACATCAATAATGTAACTCCATTAATATTCAGAAGGTCATAGTTATTCCCCTTACTTATCTGGAAGCTTTATATTTAGTGCCCGGCCAAGGATCGTTTATTGAGCATAGGAATGAAATCCATTCATATGAAAGAAAGGGGTGCAGCGCAGAGCAAAAACTATCATGTATCTCAGCATTCACCCCTTGTTACCGAACCAGTATTTGCCCAGGTCTTTTTCCTAAATCTAAAACATATCCGAGTTATTCCCATTGTTACGTGTTCTGTCTCGGGTTGAAATAGGCTATAAATATGCCCCTTTGTCATGCCCATTCATCCACTCGCGCATCTCTATCATGTCACCCCCTAATTCTTCCTCGCCTTTCTAGAGAATGCAATTTAAGCTTTGTCTATCTTTCTTCAAGGATTGTTTATTGTGTAAAGGGAAATAAAATGAAAATCCACTATCACCCATTAGTATGAAACAAACCCCTCCAGGAGATGGAGACTTCAACGGGGAATTCTGTAGTATTCCAAGTGCATGTGAACATTTAATTTTTCAAAAACAGACTATACCAACACTCAGACATTTGATTTAATTCCTCCCTCACTGATAATCTTGTGTACGTCTCGCAATCGCTCAAAAACATGTCCCCCCCCACACCTTACTGTAACATATAACAAATCAAAATACTCATTCAGTGTGCATATAATATATGATCTGCATTGAGTAAAAGAGGCTTCACGTTTTGAAAAATAGGCTTTCTGCAGTTACATTCATTCTGACGTCATCATTTCTAGTGCGGGTTGATCCACCAATGGGTGCATTGCTTTTAGCCAACGTCCCACATGCGGTTCCTAGGAGGGTTACACATTAGCGCAATCTCTTTGTCACCTAGTGCGGGCTAGGTATCCTAATGTCTCTTTGTTTCACTTTTTTAAATCAATTTTTAATTTACTTTTTACTAGTCATTTATTGGACTTAATTAACTGAGTGCTTTAATATTTCTTTAGGTCTTATTAATTATACGATCATAACTAAACTACTTTTAGTTAATTATCTTTAGATTAATTTTGCCTATGTTTATTATTCAACTTTTTTCTTGGATTTCATTTACTACCTAGGTTGCCTAGCCTTGCCATACTCCCTTACTCCATTGTACCCCTGGCTTTGTCTGTGTCTAGCCCCTTGTAAGCTACCTCATTTTTTCTTTTTTTTTTGTTCATTTTGTATTTGTTTTGTAGTCTTGTTTATATATTTTCCCCCTTTTATATCAAAATTCAATTTTGTAATTTGCCATTCTTGTCTTGTCTTCCTGCAACCAGCCTTTTTATGCAGACAAGTATAGACCCAGAACTTAACCTCTTATCCACTATCTATGACAATCATCACTTTAATGATCAAAATTGCAGATATTTTACAGCACATGATGTAAACAATGTAATAACACATAATCACAATATCTCTGTAATCAACTTGAATGTTAGATCCCTAGGTAAACACTTCGATGATGTTAGTGCCTTGATTGAAACTATTGACAACAAATTCTCTTTTATTATACTTACTGAAACATGGTTGAAGAGGATACTACTCAACTCTTTAACATGCCTAACTACTCGGCAATTCACAACTGTCGTCAAATTCAGAGAGGTGGTGGTACTGCTCTTTACTACCACCAAGAACTAACATGCTTAAAAGTAATTAGAACTAGAGACTGCTGTGGGGAGTATATCTTCACCAGTTTCAGAGTCAAGGGTGCAGAGTCTGTCCTGTCTGTGGGTGCAGTCTATAGAATTCCTAACACTGATGTGCCTGAATTCAACTCAAACCTTAGAAATCTAATACTAGAAAACAGACTGAACAAAAACCATCTAATTATCGCAGGGGGCTTTAATATTGACCTCTGCGAGCCTGAACACCCTACTGCTGTTAGCTTCCTCAACTGTATGAATTCCTGCTTCCTCATACCCTTAATCACTAGACCTACTAGAATCACTGATGGTACTGCCACGACTCTAGATCACATCTGGACCAACATAACCACTCCGCTTACTTCATGTATAATCACCGATAGCACTACAGACCATTACCCCACATTTCTCTTAACTAACATTAACAAACCACTTTTAGAGTCAAGGGAGTTAAGCTTTAGGCTGCACAATGAAACTGCTATAGACAATTTTATAACTGCTGTTGATAATGTCAACTGGGAGTCTGAGTTAGGTAACATAGGGGACATTAACCTAGCAGTGCAATCTTTTCTTCAAAAAACTCTTAGCCTTTATAACACCCACTGTCCTATGCTTACAAAACAAGTCACAACCAAAAGGCTTAAAAATCCTTGGCTTACAAAGGAAATACTTAAATCCATTAATAAAAAACATGACCTTGAGAAGAAGTATTGGTTAGGAACCGTCTCCAAAAAATTCTCAAAGAGTTACTCGTTATTGCTATCTAAAATAATTAGACGTTATTGCTATCTAATAATAATTTACCAAAATAAAGAGCAACATTAAAAAAACTTGGAGCACAATTTCTCAAATATTGGGATCAAAGAAGACTTTAAATAACAAACCAACACTCCTATCCAATAACGATGGTCAGCTTTCAGCCTCTGATTCTGCTATTGAGTTCAATAGGTTCTTCTCTTCCATTGAGTCATCCCTTGCAAACGACATTCCATCTTCCAGTACTGATGTTAAGGACTATCTTACAGGTAACTATCCACAGTCTCTGTACCTAAAGCCTACTAATTCCACTGATGTCAATGAGATAATCCTTTCCCTTAAAACCAAGTTTAGTGCCCTTGAGGAGATATCAACTTTAATTTACAAAAAAGCCTCAAGATCTTTAGCCCCTGCTATTGCAGTGTTCTTCAACAAGTCACTTGAACTCCAATCTTTCCAGATATTCTAAAAAAAAGCGAGAGTAACTCCTGTCCACAAATGTGGTGATCTCACAGATGTTAACAACTACAGACCCATGTCAATCCTGCCTAACTTGTCAAAAATATTTGAAAAACTAATCTACAAGAAGCTTTACTCTTATCTAGCCAAACAAAATATACTTAGCTCTTGTCAATATGGCTTCAGACCCAAAAAAAAGCACTAACGATGCACTTATTAGTATGATTAACTTGATTCATGCAGCTCTTGATGAAAATGAATTCCCTGTTGGGCTATTTGTGGACCTGCGTAAGGCTTTTAATACTGTCAACCACCAAAACCTTCTTCTTAAATTACATCATTATGGAGTCAGAGGACACTCCCTGCAATACCTCAAATCTTACCTTACTGACAGGCTCCAGTATGTTTCTGTGAATAATTCAATTTCTCCCACCCTACCCATCAACATTGGTGTTCCTCAGGGCAGCATACTTGGCCCTCTCCTCTTTCTCATCTATATTAATGACCTTCCAAATGCCTCCCAACACCTCAAATCAATTCTATTTGCTGACTACACAACCTTCATTTACTCCAGTCCTGACCCCCTTGCTCTGAATGCCACAGTAAATACTGAGCTAAATAAAGTCCATCTTTGGCTAACTGCCAACAAACTCGCCCTTAACATTGACAAAACTTTCTATATTCTGTTTGGCAATAAATCCTCTAATCAAATGAATCTCAAAATAAACAATACCCATATTTGTAACAAATTACATGGCAAATTCCTTGGCGTTCTCATTGCCCACAAGCTGAATTTCCAGGGACACATTCTAAATATATCAAAAAAAGTTTCAAAAACTGTTGGCATTCTTTCTATGATCAGATATTATGTACCCTGCCATGCCCTGGTGACTCTCTATTACTCCCTCATCTATCCATATCTCAACTATGGTATTTGTGCTTGGGGTTCTACTACACAAAATAATTTACGTCCTCTAATTACTCAACAGAAAGCTGCTATTAGGACAATATCCAACTCTGGCCCCAGACATCACTCGGTACCCCTACTCAAATCTCTGAATATGTTAGATATTGTCACTGCAAATTCTCTCATGTGTATTATACATATATAAAACGCTGAACTGTAATGCCAATCCTGACCTCGAAAGCTTCATTGAAGGTTGTAACAGAACCCATGAGCACCACACCAGAAATAAATACAGTTTTGATATTCCAAGAGTTCGACTTAATCAAACTAGAAATGCTCTGCAAATCAAGGGACCCAGAATGTGGAATGACCTTCCCAACCATGTTAAAGACTGTACCTCTCTCAACCAGTTTAAGATAAAAACGAAGCACTACCTAATAAATTCCCTGTAACCTACCTTACCCCTCTATTGTCAATCCATGTCTGTTTTTTTTAATCAACGCTGTTTGTCGACCTAATTGTATTCGTGCTGCTTTTTCAGCCATGTTCCCCCCTTTTTTATCTCTATTTTTATTTGTCCTCAACACATTTTATTCTTTATACTCAATTAGTATTAAGCTTTAGTCATTAATGTTTTTCATGCCCGAAACGCTTTGCGTAATAGTGGCTTTAGGCATTGTATGTACTAGCTCTATCTATAAATCCATCATTCTTTGTAAAATCTCTTGTATGTATGTACCTTACCTAAGTAAACATTTATTTATTATTTATTATTAATATTTAATCTCGCTCAATACCTCAATTATACTCAATGTCGTCACAGGCGATGCTCTGATGCCTTACTCTTATTTTCCCTCATTGCTCATATTTTTCTGTTATTCAATTCGTCAGCCCAATCAATCCATCCTAACCTAACCTATTATAAACAAACAAATACATTCAGCAGTAATGAGACCCGTTGTTGTTGTTTTTAGTGACGTCACGAAAGCTGTCCCAGTATAGGGATAAACTATGGTCACTCATTAGCAGACAGGTGTTAAGGCTCCACAGCAACCTGACTTTCAACGATGAGTGACGTCACAAAGATGCACAATGAGGCCTTGGTATGGTACTTGCCTGTGTAGTATATATTAAATGTTATTATTAAAAAATGGCTAAACTATCCATCCCCCCACCTAACCTAACTTCATCAAAAACTAAAATAGCGACCCAAATATCCTACCCCCATTTATGCAGAATCGTACATCTGGTAGGACAGCTGTCCTAGTACCTGTGCTCAGCTGTCCTCACATCCATCAAATAGCTGCCCAAATGTCGAACCACAATTCATCCATCTTGCAACACAGCTGGATCCTAGCTAGTATATTCATAGGTTAATCATTCTTAGACCTCGAAAATCCAAATCTTGCTACACAAATCAGCTAACTTGTTTCTAAACCAACAGTCACAAATACAAGCATACATACCTTCACATACTCCACAACCCATACATTCATAGAGAATAGCCTGGTTTTTGCTACCATTGCCCCCATTAATCAGATGTAATTTATGCAATATGAACCCCTAAATTAAGAACAAGATTTCAGTAACCCCACAGCTCATTCACCCCAAGTAATCTTAATTATTTGTACTGTTAATTTATATTAATGCTTACCAATCAGCAAGGTAACCATATTATTCTGGTTATTAGTTGGGAATAATGATGACGATTGATAGCTAAAGTTCGAGGGGGTTCTGGATCTACAACAGGGGTAGTGATATTGGTCACAATGACTTGTGACTTTTGTTTAGGCCACTGACCACTAACCAACCATTGGGGTCCAGTAAACCACATCTCGGTTTTAACTAATTGTTTTAGCATTAATTGTTTTTAGAGTTTAATTGTCATAGTTTGATAAATAGTCAGCTGGATTGTCCTTGGTGGGGACATGTCTCAATTTGTAGCCAGCAGACAGTTCTCGAATTTCCCTGACTCGGTTGCTGACGTAGGGAGTTTTGTTGTTGTCGATTTTTAGCCATTGTAAGACTGCTTCATTGTCCGACCACACTACTATCTCACCCAAGTGAATATTACTGAGTGTTTTGATCAGGCAATGAGCCAATCTTACACCTTCTAATAAGGCAGTTAATTCCAAATGGGGGTAATGACCTTTTTTAATTGTAGCTATCTGCTCCTTAGATATAAGTAAAAATGATTGTTGAGTGTTAACTAGATAGGCTACCATGCCATACGCTTTGCCCAAGGCATCGCAAAGCACATGTATATTTGTGGGTAAATTTAGTCCTGAGGCATTGTGTGGCAATTTCAGAATACTGAGTTTACTATAATCTGGAATTAATTGTTGCCATTTGTCTTGGAGATCGTCTGGCAGTGGTTCATCCCAACTCTTATTAATTTGCCAGCACTCCTGCTTGAGGAGTTTGCCCTTAATTAAAATAATATTAAGTGCGCCTAAAGGGTCAAATGGTTTACTGACATGTGAGAGTATCTTTCTCATGGTTAGGAGGGAATCGTTGATTTCCACCGACTTAATATTTAATTCGTCATTGGAAGTATTCCATTCCATACCTAGAACTTTTAATTTGTTTGGTACTTTATAATCGGGAAATTCTTTCTTGATTATCTGATTCGGTTGTTAATTATTTGAGGCCCAGGACTGTAAAGGCATATTGGCTCCTAGTAGTTCGCGATTAGCCTCATGATAAATTTCCACTAATTTGTTTTCATCATTAGTGGTTCCCTGGAAATTATCAACGTACAGGTTGTTGCTAATTTCAGCCTTATAGGAGCTTGTAGATGTCTTCAGATGAGTATCCAAAGTGGCTTGGCGTAAGAATGGTGAAGAGGTTGCCTCGAACAGAACTGATGCAAACCTATAAGTGATGACATCACTATTAGGATCCTGTGGATCCTTTACCCAGAGAAATTTAGTGAAGTTACGATCTTCCTCTTGCAAGCCTACTCTTAAAAAGGCCTTACTGATGTCAGCAGTATAGGCAAAAATACCGGAACGAAATCATAACAAAACATCTTGTAGTCTTTGAGTTAGACTAGGTCCAGTTTTTTTTTTTTGAGATATAGACAAGAGTTGTTACATTCTTGTACAGCCACTAGTACGCGTAGCGTTTTGGGCAGGTCCCTGGAATACGATCCTCACCGCAAAGAATCGTTGTTACAACCAAGTACACATTTTACTGTTGCGTTAAACAGAGGCTACAGTTAAGGATTTGCGCCCAGTAAATCCTCCCCGGCCAGGATATGAACCCATGACAGAGCGCTCGCGGAACGCCAGGCGAGTGTCTTACCACTACACCACGGAGACTGACTAAAGTTTGAAGTCAATCATTTAATGACATGCTGTCTGCCTTTATTTTGGCACTGCAGTTGAACACAATTCTAATTGGTGTCGTCACTGAATCCTTCATGACAGCATGATGTGGCAAATAATGGCCAAATTTATGGTTGTCTTGGTCAACAACTTCTATAAATTTGTTTGCAAGCTGTTGCTGTATCAATTCATGATACAGTTGTAATTTGACAGACTGCTTCTGTAGCCTAACTGTGATTTTAATTGAGTTGATGCCAAAAAATAATTTGCAGGAAGCTGAGGGTGGTTCAGCTTCCAAGGCAATTTCACCCAATATTGGTTATCTTTATAGAAACCATATCAGGATATTGTTGGTAAGTCCATGTCTCATCTGCACTAGGTTGATCAGGGACTATACTCAAGGTGTCTAAATCTCATAATCTGTGTACAGGGGGATTAGACTCATCATCCTCGGTTACGTCTCTGATTTGTAGTGGTGACTGTTCTAAGCCTAGTCACACCACTATTGAATTATTTTGTTGATTACTAGTAGATTTAGTTTTTTGCTGGATCAGCACTGGTGCTGTGAGTAATTTCCCTCCAACTGACAGCAACAAGTTCATACCTTATTGCCTGGTGCATCCGGTAATAAATCTATAGTAATAATCAGCACCAATGAGAATACCCACATCACTGAGACAGATTGAATTTATTTTATAATCCGCTGGCTTAACACTGCTGTGTTTAAGAAGTTTGACTGTGTGAGCAAGACCTGTAACATGTAGATCAGAGGGGATCTTGTCAACGACAATGGCTTGTATTGGGCTGGTGCAGCCTCCTAGACGTACCAGTAATTTGACAACTTGGTAGACATGAGGTCCACTATTTGTTAAGAATCCAGAAATATTTAAATTCACTTGATTTGTAGTTTTTAGTTTCAACTGATCAACTAAATGTTGAGAAATGCCGGTCTTCTGCGAACCTTGCTTAAAGAGACCATGAGTGAAAATCCCAGACTCCTTATTGATTAATTTTAATTGAGCTGTAGGTAATGTAGTTGTGTTACACGACTCTGTTGGAAGTACAGATGTCCTGATGTACTTAACAATACTGTACAGATGTAGAATTAGTGTAATTTATATGAGAATTCGTTGATCTTGATTCATCATTACCACATAAGGTATAATGATGTCTACCTTTGTTGCACTTGTTGCAGACACGTAAGGTGACCATACAGTCATTAGGGTCATGAGAACCCATGCATTTGGTGCATTTGTGTAGTTCTTGGAGACAATGAATCCTAGAGCTATGGTCTAGGTAGGTACTACACTTGTAAGTGAGGTATTCATTATTACAGAATAGACACTTCTTCGTCATAGAAAGAGTTTTAGGAGTTACACTCACTACTGGGGTTGAGGGGTTTACTGTATATGTATACACATTACCAGACATCCATTTAGGAGATGATTTAGTTAAGTTTGGTTTTACTACAGTAGTTTTAGCATTTTGGGGTTTACGATGAGAATTAGTAGAAGGGATTGAATCATCGTTCCCATCTTGATTAGCTCTTTGTCTCTCGAATAGGGAGCATAAACCTTCAGTGATCTCAGACATAGTCAGAGAGGTTTTGTTATATAAAGTACACAGTTTGTCCAAAGTTTCCCTTGGTGACTTACGTCTCACAACTACTCATGTCATCCATTCAGCAGTCTGAAGTTTGACTTTGAGACTTAAGGCCTTGAGTAGAGACTCTAGTTCTAACCAAAGGGTTTGAAGAGAATCTGTGTAATTATTAGAGGCTGGTAGATCCAGTAATTTTTGGACTAAAATAGTAATAGTCCTTTTATTGTTGTCATAGTTGTTCTTAAGCAATTGAACAGCTAGGTCGTAACCATCACTGGTCAGACTTTTGAGATTACTTTCAAAGCTTCATCTCGTAATAAACCTTGCAAATTAGGTGAACTTGGAAGTTTTGGGAATGTTAGTTTTGGAGCCTACATCATTCACAAATTTATTCCAGAAATCATCCCAACTTTCATTCTCACTACCAGAGAAGGTGGGTAGACTAATCTGGGGTACTTTGACTTCAGGTTCTTGAAGTGTTGTAGATGATGTGGTTATTTGATTTTTAGCAATTAGCTTTTTAAGGGGTTGTAGTTTAACCTGTATATCATCTTCGTACTGGGTTAAATTACTTACAATGTCATCAAGTTCAGTTTCACCTATTGAAGTCTTGAAAAGTTCAGACAAGAATAAATTCATATGCTCTTGAATATGCCCAAATCTATTTTTGGCAACTTGAAGGTAGCTTTCTAGCTCAATATAGTCAACAGGTGACTGTTGAGACAGATCTTGACATTTGTTAATCTGTTGGATCAAGTGACCTTTCAGACCTGTAAGGGTCCTTTTCATTCATCCAGCCATATCGATCTTGGTGGTCAAAGACTGATCAGATGGAACATAGTTGTTACTAATGTAACTGGGATATTGACTCATGTGACAACTCAATATCAATATAATAGCTTAATAAATTCTTGACTACGAGGTTGGGTAGGTAACCCAACCTCGTTTGGATGTTGGATTACTACCTAATAATGGATAACTAATATTTGAGTAGTACTTAAATGTCACAATTGGGATTCGTCTGGTTAGCTCATCAAAATCACCATTCGATGGGATAGTAACATTCAGTAGCACTGAAAGGATACATGAGATAATGGTAAATAAAATTTATAATTATAGATCCCATCCAGCTTAGGGTCAGCAGAATGGTAAATAATATATACACACCAGCACTGTCTAGTACAGGACTAGTTGAAACAATTCCTACCTAGGAAAAAGACTAAAAAATTTAGGCTGCACTTGTACAGTACAGTGCCTCAGTACAATTACAGTCTAAAATATCCTACCTATTAGAGGTTGGCATAAATGTAAGTAATGATGCTGAAAGATGAATAGAATAGCGCTATGTTTTGGGGGATTTTTTATATTTTTTGATATATAGATGATATATGATATGTGCACTTATAAACACCAGTGAAAATTATAAGTATATACAACTAAGTTTGGCTTGCTAGCCCACAACCTTCTATGGTGGTTGATAGTATTGACTAATTTGTTGAATTATTTGTAATAATAATAACACACAATAGATAGTGTTAGTAAATAATTAGTTCAAAAAATCAAAATGAAAATGAAAATCAAAATGTTTATTTAGGTAAGGTACATACATAAAAGTGATTGTACAGAGTGATGGAGTTATAGATAGGGCTAGTACATACAATGCCTAAAGCCACTATTACGCAAAGCGTTTCGGGCATGAAAAACTTACATGACTAAGGCTTAAGACTAATTGAGATAAGGAATAAAATAGTTGAGAAAAAAAAAGTTAAGATGGGGAACATGGCTGAAAAAGCAGCACAAATACAATTCGGTCGACAAAACAGCGTCATTGAAAACAAAAACAGACATTGGGTTTGACAATAGAGGGGTAAGGAGGTTACAGGGGATTTATTAGGTATAGCTTCGTTTTTCTCTTAAACTGGTTGAGAGAGGTACAGTCTTTGACATGGTTGGGAAGGTCATTCCACATTCTGGGTCCCTTGATTTGTAAAGCATTTCTAGTTTGATTAAGTCGTACTCTAGGAATATCAAAACTGTATTTATTTCTGGGTGTGGTGCTTGTGGGTTCTGTTACAACCTTGTATGAAGCTTTTGAGGTCAGGATTGGCATTACAGTTCACGTTTTATATATGTATAATACACATGAACGAGAGAATATGCAGTGACTTAATATCTAACATATTCAGAGATTTGAGTAGGGGTACCGAATGATGTCTGGGGCCAGAGTTGGATATTGTCCTAATAGCAGCTTTGTGTTGAGTGATTAGAGGACGTAAATGATTTTGGGTATTAGAACCCCAAGCACAATACCATAGTTGAGATATGGATAGATGAGGGAGAAATAGATAGTCACCAGGCAGGGCGGGGTACATATATCTGATCTTGAAAGAATGCCAACAGTTTTTGAAACTTTTTTAGATATATTTAGAATGTGTCCCCGAAATTCAGCTTGTGGTCAATGGAATGCCAAGGATTTGCCATCTAATTTGTTATAGATCTTGGTATTGTTTATTTGAGATTTTATGATTAGAGGATTTATTGCCAAACAGAATATAAAAAGTTTTGTCAATGTTAAGGTGAGTTTGTTAGCAGTTAGCCAAAGATGGACTTTTCTCTAGCTCAGTATTCACTGTGGCATTTAGAGCAAGGGGGTCAGGACTGGAGTAAATGGAGGTTGTGTCCTAAGCAAACAGAATTGGTTTGAGGTGTTGGGAGGCATTAGGAAGGTCATTAATGTAGATGAGAAAGAGGAGAGGGCCAAGGCCCAAGTATGCTGCCCTGAGGACACCAATGTTGATGGGTAGGGTGGGAGAAATTGAATTATTCACAGAAACATACTGGAGCCTTCTCAGTAAGTAGGATTTGAGGTATTGCAGGGAGTGTCCTCTGACTCCATAATGATGTAATTTAAGAAGAAGGTTTTGGTGGTTGACAGTGTCAAAAGCCTTCGCAGGTCCACAAATTACCCACAGGGAACTCATTTTTATCAGAGCTGTATGAATCAAGTTAATCACACTAATAAGTGCATCATTAGTGTTTTTTTTGGTCTGAAGCCATATTGGCAAGAGCTAAGTATATTGTGTTGGCTAGATAAGATAAAGCTGCTTGTAGATTTATTTCTCAAATATTTTGACAGGTTAGGCAGGATTGATATAGGTCTGTAGTTGTTAACATCTGTGAGATCACCACATTTGTGTACCGGGTTACTCTCGTTTTTTTTAGAATATCTGGAAAGGTTTGGAGTTCAGTGACTTGTTGAAGAGCAATGCAATTGCAGGGGCTAAAGTTCTTGAGGCTTTTTTGTAAATTAAAGTTGGTATTTCCTCAAGGGCACTAGACTTGGTTTTAAGGGAAAGGATTATCTCTTGACGTCAGTGGAATTAATAGGCTTTAAGTACAGAGACTGTGGATAGTTTACCTGTAAGATAGTCGTTAACATCAGTACTGAAGATGGAATATCGTTCGCAAGGGATGAACCAATAGAAGAGAAGAACCTATTGAACTCAATAGCAGAATCAGAGGCTGAAAGCTGACCATCGTTATTGGACAGGAGTGTATGTTTGTTATTTAGAATCTTCTGTGATCCCAATATTTGTGAAATTGTGCTCCAAGTTTTTTTAATGTTGCTCCTTATTTTGGGTAAATTTATCATCGAGTATTTAGTTTTAGCTCGTCTAATTATCTTAGATAGCAATAACGAGTAATTCTTTGAGAATTCTTTGAGCACATACCTACTATACTTCTTCTCAAGGTCATGTTTTTTATTAATGGATTCAAGTATTCCCTTAGATAGCCAGGGATTGTTTAGCCTTTTGGTGTGTGACTTGTTTTGTAAGCATAGGACAGTGGGTGTTATAAGGCTAAGAGTTTTTTGAAGAAAAGATTGCACTGCTAGGTTGATTGTCCCCATGTTACCTAACTCGGACTCCCAATTGACATTATCAGCAGCAGTTTATAAAATTGGCTAATGCAGTTTCATTGTGCAGCCTAAAAAAAAACTTAGCTCCTGATTCTAGAGGTGGTTTGCTAATGTTAGTTAAGAGAAATGTGGGGTAATGGTCTGTAGTGCTATCGGTGATTATACGAAGTAGTGGAGAGGTTAAGTTTGTCCAGATGTGATCCAGAGACGTGGCAGTACGATCAGTGATTCTAGTAGGTCTAGTGATTAAGGTATGAGAAGCAGGAATTCATACAGTTAAGGAAGCTAACAGTAGTAGGGTGTTTCAGGCTCGCAGAGGTCAATATTAAAGTCCCCTGCGATAAT
>WNGS01003849.1:108145-119863 GCA_020271785.1 Procambarus virginalis
TAACAATTGTTTTTATTAATATTCAGAGTAAGACTTTCCCACACAACTTTTTGACCTTATCGAACCGGATAAGCCATAACTAATTATTTACTAACACTATCTATTGTGTGTTATTAGTATTACAAATAATTCAACAAATTAGTCAATACTATCAACCACCATAGAAGGTTGTGGGCTAGCAAGCCAAACTTAGTTGTACATTCTTATAATTTTCACTGGTGTTTATAAGTGCACATATCATATATCATCTATATATCAAAAAATATAAAAAATCCCCCAAAACATAGCGCTAATCTATTCATCTTTCAGCATCATTACTTACATTTATGCCAACCTCTAATAGGTAGGATATTTTAGACTGTAATTGTACTGAGGCACTGTACTGTACAAGTGCAGCCTAAATTATTTAGTCTTTTTTCCTAGGTAGGAATTGTTTCAACTAGTCCTGTACTAGACAGTGCTGGTGTGTATATATTATTTACCATTCTGCTGACCCTAAGCTGGATGGGATCTATAATTATAAATTTTATTTACCATTATCTCATGTATCCTTTGAGTGCTACTGAATGTTACTATCCCATCGAATGGTGATTTTGATGAGCTAACCAGACGAATCCCAATTGTGACATTTAAGTACTACTCAAATATTAGTTATCCATTATTAGGTAGTAATCCAACATCCAAACGAGGTTGGGTTACCTACCCAACCTCGTAGTCAAGAATTTATTAAGCTATTATATTGATATTGAGTTGTCCATGAGTCAATATCCCAGTTACATTAGTAACAACTATGTTCCATCTGATCAGTCTTTGACCACCAAGATCGATATGGCTGGATGAATGAAAAGGACCCTTACAGGTCTGAAAGGTCACTTGATCCAACAGATTAACAAATGTCAAGATCTGTCTCAACAGTCACCTGTTGACTATATTGAGCTAGAAAGCTACCTTCAAGTTGCCAAAAATAGATTTGGGCATATTCAAGAGCATATGAATTTATTCTTGTCTGAACTTTTCAAGACTTCAATAGGTGAAACTGAACTTGATGACATTGTAAGTAATTTAACCCAGTACGAAGATGATATACAGGCTAAACTACAACCCCTTAAAAAGCTAATTGCTAAAAATCAAATAACCACATCATCTACAACACTTCAAGAACCTGAAGTCAAAGTACCCCAGATTAGTCTACCCACCTTCTCTGGACCACCTCGAAACGGTCAGAAGGTAACAGGAACTGTTTGAAGCGGCTCTTTGTGTGACGATGTGTTTTCGCTCGCTGGCACTGGAGACATGAGCGAGTCCATCGTCGAACATCGGCATTGATTCCTGTCCATACGACACGCTCCGTTAGTAGTTTCTGGGAAGCACGTACTCCTGGTGTGCTAGGGAGTGAAATACTGAGAACGTTTTCCGCGAAACTGGGCAGGAATGTAGGGCCTAAGTGCTCCCGTCCTGAGTGTCACAGATTATACTTCCGCCACCTTCCTGGGAATCTCGATGAACCGGAGAGCTGTGTCAGATGTTCGTAATCGCTGCAGATCAGGGTCTTCCCGTTGGGCCTTACTGATTACACAAATAGTCCACCTGAGCTGGGTTTGTCACGACGTGGTTTATGGTGGGTCGAGACAGTGCATCGGTGGTCGATGCATATGACATTATTAGTTCCTTTGACATGGCGGATATCCGAGGTAAATTGGAGATAAATCCCAGGTGGTTGGCTACTCGAGGAGAGTGACATCACCCTTGGCCGCCAGTGCATAAGTGAGAGGTTTGTGGTCTGTGAGGATGTGGAAGTTCCGCCCCTCGAAAAGTGCCGGAAATGTTGTATGGCTGAGTAGATGGCGAGCAGTTCCCTATCAAAAGTGCTGTACTTCTCTTCAGTGGGTGACAGGCGCGCTGAAAAGAATGCAATTGGGCGCCATTCTCCTTCAATGAGCTGTTGTAGTACAGCACCAATTGCTGTGTTTGAAGCGTCGGTAGAGAGATTGGTGGAGCGTCAGACACTGGGTGTGCGAGTAAGGTGAATTCCGCCAGCTTGTGTTTTATGTCGGTGAATGCTGTCTCTGCCTGGGAGTCCACTCCAACGGAAGACGGGACGTGAGTTTCCGACCACGTAAGAGGTCGTACAAGTGTCGCAAGATGTCCGAACAATGTGGGATGAATCGATGATAAAAATTCACCACGCCAAGAAATTCTTGCAACTTCTTTGGAGTGGATGGCGCGGGAATTCCTTGATTGCCTCGATTTTCTTCTTCTAGTGGTTGGACCCCTGCTGCTGACACACGTGTCCCAAGAAATCCAGCTCTGGAACATGGAAAATACACTTCTCGGAGTTGAGCTGCAAGCCGAAGTTGCGCAGACGGTGAGAAGGAGTCGGAGGTGTAGCAGATGTTCTGTCGGTGATGTACTGGCCACCAGCAGATCGTCAATGTAGGCGTAGCAAAAAGGAAGGTCCTTAACTACTTGGTCGATGAAGCGTTGGAATGTCCTGCATTCCGTAGACCAAAGGCATCCGGACGAATTCAACAGTCCAAAGGTGTTGTGATCGCTGTTTTCGGAATGTCTGCCGGTTCCACAGGATCTGGTGAAATGCCCGCACAAGGTCAATTTTCGAAAAAAACGGTTGCGTTGCTCAATCCCTGTGAGAAATCCTGGATGTGTGGTTTGGGTAGCGATCCGGCAGAGTACGAACGTTGAGAGCCCTGTAGTCCCCCCAAGGCGCCATTCCCCTGGGGCTGTTTTCGGGACCATATGAAGAGGTGAAGCCCATGGACTGTTCGAAGGGCGGATTATTCCTGCCTCCTGTAGCTTGTTGAATTCAGCACGTGCTACCGCCAATCGTTCCGGTGCCAGCGGCGTGGTCTGGCGAAGGTAGGTGCTCCCGTTGTAGTAATGTGATGCGTAATCGTATGTTGCACTTCTGGTCGAGGGCTGGCGGGTTGGTCACATCTTTGAATTCATCCAGGAGTGCTTGAAGTTCTGTAGATGCGACTGGGGTGACGATGTTAACTTGTGTAGAGGTACTAGGGGAGGCTCGAAGTACTGCACCTGCGGGATCCACAATAAGTCGATGGTGTTGCAGGAAATCCCATCCAAGAATGGGGTTCTTCCACATCCGCTATGAGAAAGTCCACGTAAAGCGACCCAGAGAGGCGAAATCGAGAACCAGGTGCAGGTCCATATGTACGGACGGACGTACCATTGGCAGCCCGTAAGTCCAACCAGGAGGCGGCTCAGTTTGACCAGTGGTGGAGGCAACACACTACTGCTGCTGCTGCACCTGTGTCAACGAGGAAACGGCGTTTGGTTATGATGTCAGATATGTAGAGCAGTGTAGTGTTTGAAATGGCGAGGTTACTGGCCGTTAACAGTCCCCGCCAAAGTAGTTTCCCGACCAGGAACACGGAGCCCTACAGTTGTGGGCTTGTGTCCGAACTCTGGTGTAAAAACAAAGCTCTCCTCGTGTTCTCGCTGTCGCCTAGATCCTGATACTGGATTCGCTTGGTACGTCTTCCCTGGGCGGAAGAAACGCCGGTTCTGGAGGACGTCGAGTTGTGGCTGTCTTAGTCTGCTGTGTATCACTGAGGTGGGACAGTGTAGTTGTTAGACGTTGCATGAAACCGGTCTGCCAGTGTAGCCAGCTGGGCTAATGGGGTGTCGTCAGCCATACTGAATAGGGCCGGTTGAATGTGTTTTTGGGACAGAGTTGTATCCAGAGTGATCTCACAATCTCGCTGGGCCAGTTGCAGTATGCATCACATACTGAAGATGCCGCAGAAGCTGGGCTGGTGTTTTGTTTGCTAATCTTTTGTCAGTGAGGAGTTGATCCCTTTGTTGAATTCGGCATTTCATTGCTGCCTGTAGAAGTGCGGCCTTCAATGCGGTGTACGTCCTGGTGTCTGGTGCGGTGATGATAGCCGAGGCAGTGTGCATAGCCTCCGATGGAAGTGTTGGCAGGGTACAGGCATATCAGGCTTTCTCAGTCGTAATTTCGTGGTGGTCGAAAATAGCCTCCATCTGCATGAACCAAAATTCTGGTTCCTCTTCATTGTATGCTGGAAACCTGGTAGATAAATCCATGATGAAGATCTAGTTTGTGACTAAGTGTTCTTTTTCACTCACTGGGTCACCAATGTAACGGTTCTATTGTTACGTATAGTATGGTGAAAATAAACACAGACACTAAGAGAATATATATATTTGGTCGAATATACAGAAGTACGCAGGTGGTACTTTAGTGTGAGTTGAGCGCACTGAGCGTCGGTACAGTATCTCGCAAGTGTTTGCTCTGGATCACACTTGAAACTAGACCAGTTAATATTTGCTAATCTGCTGCTTATATGCTCGGGCAACCCTCACCGGGTTGCTCGGGGCAACACCTCACCTCATTCATCTCCAAAGGTTGACAGGAATATTAACAATGCATTTGGAGCGAGTATATTATTGGGATAATCTACTCGCTACATAGTCAACCTGTCGTCTTCCACACCCATGTAGACTTGTTCGGCTGAAGGCATAATTTTCAGTTACTCTTTAACCCTCAAACCGCTAGGGGCCCAAATGGAATTCACACCCACAGGCGCAACAAAAAATAAAATCCAAAAAATTTTTTCATCTAGAAGTGTTTATTTTTGTTCCCTGATCACAGAAAAAATAACAAAAAATCGTAGGTGGCATATTTTAGCCGCAGTAGGGTAGGGAAGTGTGGCAAAAAAGGGGCGTTGGCAGAGCCTTCGCCAGACGAGGTCTACTCCGCCCGAGCTGTCAGACGGCAGTTGCCACAAATATATTATTACCTAATTATTTCAATGTCTCTGATTTTTTCTTAGTTTTTTTGCAGTAATATTATTCCATACAGTGAATTGTGGTATATTTATATTATAAAATGTGTGAACCATCGCTGTACTCAAAATTATGGTGTGCATATAAGTGATTCAATTATTATGTTCATAAAACAATAAACAAATAGTTTTGCTGTTGTTACACTATATACACAGGTTATATATAAGTATCTGCATGTTTTGTTCACCATAACGAACTACTAAGTTGGTCTTGTGAGTCAAAAAGCAACGAGGAGTGGCCGCCACACACCAGCGAGCCACTCACTGCCACTCCCTCCCTCAACACCACCTCACTCACCCTCATTCACCTCCCACAATACTGTTTTTGCATTTATTCACTATACACAGACGTTATATATACGTATTTATATGTTTTGTTCACCATAACTGTACATCTAAGCTTGTATGGTGAGTAAAGGCACAAAGACGTAGCTACTCCACAGTCAGCTGATCGGCGGCCACCCTCAAGGCCAGACGCACTAATATTTCTCCTCCAACAATATTGGTTGTGGTGTTATTACGCTATATACACACATTATATATAAGTATCTACCTGTTTTATTCACCATACTTGTACAAATAAGCTGGTATGGTGCCCAAAGACCATAGTGGCCACCAGTAAACAACATGCCAAGTCGTGCAGACGACGCTCCTCCCTCACCAAAATGGCGGCTCCCAACCTACTCCTCTCGCTGTTATCTCACACTATACACACGTTATATATAAGTACCTACATTTGTGTTCACCATAGCGAACCACTAAGCTGGTATGGTGAGTGCAGTCAATAAATGGTGGCCACACACAGTCAGAAGACGACGCCCACAACCCTCCCTCCACAGCCGTACTCCTCCCTCCATCGAGCACAGCGCTAAATATCACCACAATCAAGCTGTTATCAGAATCCTGGTCAGTTTTATCAAAGTCAGGGGCTTCAGTAATACTATCACTGCTAAATAATAGCAGTATCATTTATATTATGGCATTTGTAGGCGATGCTGTGGTCACAAGCTGAACAGCGGTGCTGTGAGCTCGTGCTGCGTGCGCCAGCCTTGGTGGCTTGCTCAATACTGACGCTCTCACACCCAAGAATGTTGGGCTGGATTTTTTTTCTAGGTGGCATCTGGCAACTATCAGTCGTGGCTGTACTATAGCTGCCCCTATCCCAGGCGGGGCGTTTAAATTATAGCGCTAGACACGAAATCATATATAAATGATGTGCGCAGTTTCGGTTTTGTCACTGATATCATTTATATAAGATATGCGCGGTTTGAGGGTTAATATATACAGAGATATAGTGTTAATAAAAATACCACACATCTCTTCATCATTATCAGTTATCTGACCAGTCGCAGTTTTTAATGGACCTATCTTTGCTTGATATAACTGAAAAAACTTTATGATTTGTCTTTGCATGTGTTGGGAAGAAAACTTACTCTCTATTAATTGATTGATATTTAATTAATAGATTAATTTAAATTAATCGAAGGACCACCCTATTTTGACTGAAAAGGGAAACAGATAAAGTTAAATGATAAGGACTGAAACACCAGTGCCTATGGATAAGAAACTATTAAAGATTATTCTTTAAACTTCAATGGGCTGTGTAATATATTAGTGTTCGAGAATAAACTTTCCATCCTTCACAAAATGGGGGGATAATACCAGAAGTAATCTACTCCCAGTACGCTTCATCGAGCCTGGTTCTTACTCGAACAAAATTAGTAATTTCTACTAAATACTATATTAAGAAACATTCGATAAATTGATTAATGGTAAAAAGTTTATATGTTGATTCACCAAGAAATTATTCTCATTTGACTTCTATGGGGCTATCAAATTACGTAAGATATCTCAAATCAAATAAACTAAATATTCTTGACTGATAATCGATTCTAGATTTCACTCAATCAAAGAATTTATTGAAAAGGGTTCAGCAGCTTAGCTGTAATAGTGAACGAAGAGGTAGAGGTGCGATGGCGTCGTCTGCTATTTGCTGCAACACGTGAGCTGGAGCATGGCGTGGGAACTTGAGTGGACCACGACCGCTTTTAACATAGGCTGAAATTTCAACTAAATATACCAATTGTTTATACCTACTATCTAGTATCCTCACTATGCCATAGAAGGAATAAAATTAATTCCTTATGGACGTACTTATTGTTTGGGAGGTCGCGTGGTGTAATGATGGACAGCGCACAGTAAAAAGATATATAGAGAGATCTCAAGATATAAATAATACTAGGGCACTTAACCGGCTGGTTGTCCACCGAAGCAATCCTAGATTGCTACTGGAGCAATTGCACGCTAGTAGGCCGATTAACTGCAAGGGCCTAACGTAGAATTGATGTAAATTTCTACTCTCCCGGAACGCACGATGTGATTGTTGGCGTCTGCACAAGGCGAAACTCTGCTGAGAATGGCGTCTCTCCGCCTCCCTCAACTCATCTCACGCATTCACAACAGAATTTAATAATCACGGATAATTCTTTTCCGTGTAATTACTGATGTAATATGTTAATGAGAACCGGGTTGCAATTATAGGGAATTAAATAATATCATATTCTCGTTAAATGGTGTTAATCGAGAAATGGAGAGAAATTTTATTTCCTCCATAGCATTCGTACATAACAAAAAACTGTTACTTGATAATAATCTCAGTTAATAACTCTCGGTTTTGGATTATTAGGAGTTATATTATCCGTAGTTAATTATTACACGGAATACTGATAAATTAGAGAACCACATTCAATTCTTGAACATATTGGGAATAAATATGTTTAGATGGACATTATCTGACGCAATCTTGCCTCTCGATGTCGTGAGAATATTAGCAATACGCTCAGATAAAGAAATATTAATTTATGTTAACACTACCGTTAGTGGAACTAATAACTACTGTAATTAGTATACAATAATGATGTATTATAATACAATGGTAGTGTGTCAGTGTTGGAAATTTCCAACATAACTCCGGGGGGGGGGGGGAACTCGGGTCGCAGTTCAATGTTGAGTACTGACGTACGTATCCCGAAGTTATTATTAATGTTAATATGTTAGTACTTTAGTACACTTATAACGGATGTCCCGTAATTGTCAAGGACAGATAAGACTTTAAATCTTGTAAAGGAACTCATGCTAAATGTAAAACATGGAATTGTGTATCATCTAAAGTTAATAACTACTAAAGCCTACAATGTACTCCATGACTGGTGTCGCGATGACGTGTAATGGTTATGTTACTAAGTCTTAAAGTTTTGTAAACTCATAGATGCTCAAGATGGAATAATGTCATAGTTGATAGCCTACACAAACAAGTTAATGATTAAATCATACAATTTAAGGTAACTGAGAATCAACTGTGAGATGAATGTCTTGGGTCATTGTGACTTGTAGCTGATTTGTTACTTGACATCACAAAACAGCATCATCATGATTACTCAAATTGGATGGTAAATTATTTGCTCTTAGTCAGAACTATAATAGGCTTGTAGTTTCCGTTTACATTGTTGAGCAGCTGCTCTAGGTGGGCGTGTGCTCGGTGGATCAGAATTGTTGTCCTCGGAAACTGTAGGTGAAGTTGGTTCTGTTAAACACTCTCGTTCTGCTAATTCGAGAGGTACCAACTTCTCTAATGTTTTTAGGGTAGTAGTGCCTCGGCACAAAACCCGTACTACTCTCAGGATGCCTTGGTGATCTGGGTGGATAGAGACAATTTTGCCTATAAGCCATTCTGACCTGGGTCCATTACTGTCAATCAACACTAGGTCTCCTGGTTTGAGTTGAACTTTATTATAGGGGGCTCAAAGCTCCATAGTGGTACTCTCGTAGAGCTGTGAGGTACTCTCGAGTCCACACCTCATTCCACCTTTCAATTACTCTCGAGAGATGTTGGTAACTTTCCACTAAATCACTCCTAGTCACATGGGAAGGGTCAACGGGATCCTCTTCTGCCAAAGGTAGCAGAGGGCTCAGCAGGCCTCCATGAATTAAATGTGAGGGACTCAGGGGTTCTCTCTGTGAGAAGTCATCTGATAGATAAGTGAATGGGCGATTGTTGACTCGCGCCTCAATTTCCACGACGAGTGTTTGGAGTTCAGAGAAACTAATTTTCTGTCGATGTAAGGTCTTCCTTAAACATTTCTTGACAGTCCCTATCATACGTTCGTAGACCCACCTTGCCAGGGGGCTCTGGGAGCTATAAATTTCCAGTGGCATTGTCGTCTCTGCATGACAGACTGCCCTTCTGGATGATTCCATATCTCTCGTAGGCAGGCTTCTCCTGCCAAAATATTTGAACCATTATCGGATATCATTAGTTTGGGACAGGATCTGCGAGCTGCAAATCTACAAAAAGCTTGGATGAAGGCTTTGGCACTCATGTCAGAAGTCACTTCTAGATGTACGCCTCGTGTGGTTGCACACGTGAAGAGGCAAATATAAGCTTTCACTGGTACCTTATCTGGAGTGCCAGTGAGAAGTAAGGCTCCTGTGTAATCGACACCAGTGGTCTCAAAGGGACGAAGATGAACTACTCTCTCCTTAGGGAGTGGTGGAGGTCCTGGGTAAGGACACACTCGAGTGTCGTATCTTTTGCAGATTACACAGAACTTAATGAGTGATTTGACAGTTTGACGACCTTGGGGAAGCCAGTATTTCTGTCTCAAGTCGGTGAAAGTGTCTAACACTCCAACATGCAAAGTACCATATTGATGATGATGTAAACTAGAAGTTTTGTAATAATGTGGTGACGTGGTAGAAGGATCGGATTCTTTGTATCCAAATCAATTTCTGCATGAAGCAGACGTCCTCCACACCTTAATATATTATGAGTGTTGGTATCATACCAGATACCTAGAGACTTGGTTAATTTATCTGGAAGAGTTTCATATTCACTTCCATATGTCTCTTGTTGTGCACGTTTGATCCAGTAGAGGATAGGATTGGGAAACTTATGCCTGATTCCTATCTTAGCAAGAAAGTCAAACACATGTGCTGTCACTCTTAATAACTTACTCAAGTTGGAATAATTGTGAGGATTAATAGCTGAGATTCGATGAGGTTCTGGATCTTTCATGGGAGTAGTGATACTGGTCACTATGACTTGTGGTTTCTGTTTGGGCCACTGACCACTAACAAGCCATGAAGGTCCATTAACCCACATCGAAGACTGGATTAGCTGTTTTAATGTTAAACCTCTTGATAGGTAATCTGCAGGATTGTCCTTGGTAGGAACATGTCTGAATTTATATCCAGCAGATAATTCATGAATTTCCCTAACATGATTACTAACGTAGGAAGTTTTATTGTTGTTATTTCTTACCCATTGTAAGACTGCCTCATTGTCTGACCACACTATGATTTCACCAAAGTGGATATTATTGAGTGTCTTGGTCAGGCAATGAGCCAATCGTACTCCCACCAGCAATGCAGTTAACTCCATTTGAGGTAAAGATCTCTTCTTGATTGGAGCAACTCTTGCTTTAGATGTGAGTAAAAATGATTGTGCATTATTGACTAAGTAGGCTGCAGCACCATACGCTTTGCCAGAGGCATCGCAAAAGACGTGCAAATTTGTGAGTAAGTTTTGTCCTGAAGCATTACGAGGAAATTTCAAAACACCTAATTGATTGAAATCTGTTGCGAGTGTTTGCCATTTATCTTGCAACTCAATTGGCAACGGATCATCCCATCCCATATGTTTCTGCCAGCATTCCTGCATGAGGAGTTTGCCCCTTATTAATATAGGACTAAGTAAGCCTAAAGGGTCAAATGGTTGACTGACATACGAGAGTAATTTTCTCATGGTAAGGGTTGAATTATTGGTTTGTACTGACTTGACGTTCATCTCGTCAGTACCTGTGTTCCATTCCACGCCCAGAACCTTTAATTGATTAGGCACCTGATAACCCAGAAATTCTTTCTCGATTATCGGGTTTAATGATTTATTGTTTGAGGCCCATGATTGTAGTGGCATATTGGCTCCTAACAACTCACGGTTAGCCTCATGGTAGATTTCTACCAATTTGGATTTGTCATTAGTAGTTCCCTGGAAATTATCGACATACAAGTTGTCACTGATCTCCGTTTTATAAGGGCTATTTGACTTCTTCAAATGTGTGTCTAATGTGGCTTGAAGTAGAAACGGCGAAGAAGTCGCACCGAATAGCACAGAGGCAAACCGACAGGTTACGACATCACTGTCAGGATCCAGTGGGTCCTATATCCAGAGAAATTTGGTGTAATTACGATCCTCCTCTTGTAAGCCTACTCTATGGAAAGCTTTACTGATATCAGCAGTATAAGCGAAAATACTAGTGCGGAATCATAATAATACATCATGTAGCTTTTGTGTCAGGCTAGGTCCCATTTGGAGACATTCATTCAAGGACACGCTATTTGTCTTCACTTTGGCACTACAGTTGAAGATGATACGTATTGGCGTTGTCAATTAATCTTTCACCATAGCGTGATGGGGTAAATAGTAACCTGTTTTTCGGTCATCATTATCAACAACCTCGATAAATTTACTATTGAGCTGTTGTTGAATTCATTGATGATACATGTTCAATTTATCTGGCTGTTTCTTCAGCCGTATTAATTGAGACTGTAATTGAGAGGCTGCCATGAAATAATTAACTGGAAGTTGGGGATGATTCAACTTCCATGGCAATCTCACCCAGTATTGTTTGTCTTTATAGACAACTGTGTCCAGATATTGTTGGTAAGTCCACGTATCATCAGGGCTTGGTTTATCAGGGACAATACCTAAAGTGTCTTAATCCCACAGATGATGTACAGGTGGATCAGACTCATTATCTTCAGATATTTCTCTGAAATGCAGGAGTGACTGTTCCAAGCCTAGTCACGCCACTAT
>WNGS01003849.1:120863-134328 GCA_020271785.1 Procambarus virginalis
GAGCATATAATTCTGTTTGCAATGTTGAGCACCCACTATCCATGCTCCAGTAACTTCATGGTTGTTATGTAAACTGCTGCCGCAGCAGAACCTCTTTCTTGATCAACTGATCCGTCTGTGAAGATGCGAGTCGTTGTGGGTCTAGAGATAGTTTCCATTTGTTGTTCTATTACTTTCCTTGAGCCTCTGTGGGTCACATGCTGATTTTTTAACTGGTAATCTTTCAATGATTATCTTTAGATTCGATTCTTCCATGGAGGAGGCTGTCGAAAGTGTTGATATGGTCTATCTTCCCCTTTGTTTTTAATGGTCCATTCAGGTCAATTTTCTCTAAAATCTTGACCACATTATCCATCCATGAGCTTGTTCTATGTAGTTTTCTGAAAGGATCTCTGTATGCTGTCTTTGATTGACAGCCTGGCGGTTGTTCCAGTAAGTTTTCCTATTATGGTGGCTATCCTTTGTTTCATCCTGTTTCTAATGCTGGTAATTTGTTTCCTTCTAAGGTTCTCTCTACGCGTCCATATAGGTGCTCCCAGCATTGTTCTCAGAGCATCATTTTGAGACACTTCCAGTTTCTCCCATTGGTTATCACTGAGGGATGTAAGAGCAGGAGCAGCATAGTCGATGAGTGACCTAACTGCTTGAACGTAGTACATTTTGAGTACTGGTAGAGATGCACCCTCTCTAAGACTGGTCAGGGAGCGCAAAGCCGAGTTTCTGGCTTTACAGCGTTGCCGAGTTATTCAATTTTCTTGAGTGAATTTCAACTGGTTGTCTATTATGACTCCTAGGTATTGAAAAGAGGTAACCCACTCAATTTCTTGTCCTTGTATTGCCAGTCTGATGTCTTGAGTTCTCATTTAACGGCCATGCTTTTGTTTTATTGCTGTTATTTTCACTGCTATGCGTTCCCTTCCCTGCTGATAATATCTAGGCATTTTTGTGCATGGTTCCTTGCACCTTGCCATTGATGATGACCACAAAGTCGTCTGCATAGTTAAGAAGTTTGGCTTTTGGTAGCTTGAGCTTCATGAATTGTTCCATGAGACAGTTGAAGAGGAAGGGGCTTAGTATTCCTCCCTGCGGAGTTCCATTTTCCAGCCTCTTTGAGGTCGATGTTTTTCCTTGAATTTGACTTTAGCTTCTCGGTTAAGCAGGCTTCCTTTGGCAAAAGCAAGAGCGTGTCTTTTGATTTCCTTATCCACCAGGCAGCACAGTGTAGCTGGAGCACTGGCTAACTCGAAGGCTTTTTCAAGGTCTAGAAAAAATAAGGATTCCAGGTTTGTCATTGATTTTATCCAGGAGGGAGGTAAGGCATTCTGTGGTTCCAACACCTTTTCTGTAGCAAACATATTTGGTGTAGTGGATTGACTTTCCATTCAATTCGATTAAGGGCCATTCTTTCTGCAGTTTTGGCCAGACAGCTTGTTAATGAGATGGGCCTTGGATTTCCTGGGTCTTTAGGTTTTGGAATGGGAACTATAATTGCACTGTTCCAAGAGAGTGTCCTCGCCTGGAGCTGTATTTTTGTTTTCTTTGTAGCACTTCTGAGTTCTTTCAGAACTCATTCAATCTGAAAGAACTCTTCTGAGTTCTTTCAGATTGAAAGGTTGGTCTAGTTCGTCAGGTAAGGCTAAAGCATCATCTATTTTTCTCCATCTTGCTGCTTGAAGTCTTTGTTGGTGAGTCAGAGTTGCTTGAGGAGGTTGAGTGGCACTGGCTCTTAAAGCAAATAGATTTGCTAGCCTTTCTGCTTCTTGCTCTGGATGAACATGGTGCGGCGGAGCAGGAGGCGATTTTCCTTTGGCCTTGTTGATCTGCCTCCAGATGTCACCCAAGGACGTATGCTGATTTAGCTTTGCACACCACTCGAGCCATTTTTCTTCTCTGATTTTTGCTGTTTCTTCGTGCACATGATCTCTGACAGCTCTAAGAAGTCCTAGATTAGCTTCGGTTCTTTCTCTTCTGAAATTCTTTCGTGCACGATTTAGTCTGTTATGTAGCTCACTGATCCTATCACAGTAATACCAATGGTCCTTGTGTTGTTGGGTAATTGTTTTCCTCTTGGGGATGGCGTGATTTGCTGCTCTATGTATTGCATTTACTAAATCTTTTTCCATTTCTTCGGTGTTGTCAAGAGGAGTGTAGTTTTGGTGCCAAGTTTCGAGAGCTTCTTGAAACTTCGTCCAATCTGCCTTGATAAAGTCCCATCCGGGCTCGGGAGCTGAAGGTCTAGGAGGTAGTGCTATATTAATAACTGTTTTTGTAGCAAAGTGGTCACTAGTCAGAACATGATCCACTGACCAATGACACAACTCATAAATACTGGTGGAAACAAACGTGAGATCCAGCTTTCCCCCACCAGTGTGGGTTGGTTCCGTCGAATTAAGCAGACTGATTTCTGGCACTTCATTCAAAAGGTGTTCAATATGTCTTCCGTTGGCGTCGGTTCTTGGTGAATCAAGTAGTAATTCACTACGCCAGAGATGAGAGTAGGTGTAGTGACTGCTATTTCAAAGATTGTTGAGAGATCCATGTCATGTTCTCTCTGGCTCCTGTATACATTGATGATGGAGAGCGTTGAGTTCCTCATAGTGAGATTAACTCCCATAATATCGACGTTCTCGCCACAGTTGGGCAGGTCTGTGATTGCCGTGGCATTGATATGATTTCTTACTAGAATTGAAATGCCTCTGGTGCCACCTTGTGCCATGGAGCAGTGGAATCCTTGATATCCTGGGATATTGATATATCTGTCAGTCCTGGTGAGTGTTTCTTGAAGTAGAACAATATCAATGCTGTCCTTGAGAAGCACTGCTCTGAGTGTTTGTGCTTTGCTTTTGAATCCTTGAATATTCCATTGTATAATTTTGAGATTGTCCAATTTTCCATTATAGTGGAAACATTGAGTCCATGGTTTTTACAGTACTGGTTTTTCCAACTGTTTGTGTCTTCTTGGCTGGAGTGGAGACTTTCTTCTTGGTGGGTGAGGAGACTCCTGGTTGGGCTAGTTCAAATACCTCCAAGTTTCTCACAGATAAAGGAGCAAATCAAGAAGAAAATATTCTCAACTATCAAAAGTCGCCACAGAGCCAAAGTAGCGGAAGGAAGATCCACTGCGATATGGTACGAACAAGCCACTGGTTACTCCTCTTTCAAGCCTGGCAAAAAGACATCCAGAGACATTGCAGTAGCCATACACAGACTCAGGCTTGGTTACAAGTGCTGCTGGGAGGTAGGAACCCAATATTTAAAGAGTGTCACATATGTGAAACTGAGGCAGGGGCGCCACTGTTGCACTACTTACTGGAATGTGAAGCTACTGAAGCCCTGCACATCAAACTCAACATTAATCCAACGACAGCAGCTGCATTAGATGCACATTCCACCGCGACTACAATGATTAGAAAAGCTGTTGAGGAATGGTACTCATTATTGAGCATTCTACATCTACATCCACCACCAAGATAATGTAAATAAAACAAGATTAAAACTAGTGCACTAAAACAGAAGCGATTTGTTTTAAACTTAGTTTTAAACTTAGACCCAAATATCACAGGAAAAAGGTTATCATGTATAACCAAACTCAATTACGGGCTCACCATAACCCGTGTTACATGGACACTTTGTCCCGAGTAGCTAAATCTGTAACAACAACAACAACAACAAAAACGAATAGTAACCACATTTCACACGTCAGTCGCTGAGTGTAGCAGTACACAGTTACAGTCACTCCCTCAGTTACTCTTTTAGCACAGTGTAACCATGTCTCCCCAGGATATGACTTTCCTAACCATCCTTCTTGAATTATTAACGTCAGAAGGACACAGTGATCTAGTAGCAAGAGCAAGGAAAATTGCTGAAGACGGCCCAACCCTAAACGAAGCACCGTGGCAACTTGTAGGCAACGGAAAGGCAAACAAACGAAGAAGAACCGAAGAAACGCCCAAAGAAACCAATTTAGAAGCCAACCAGAACTCAAGAGCAGCACCCATACTGTACCGAGGCTCAGTGCGCTCAACTCACACCATTGCTCGCCAAAGTATCACCTGTGTACTTCTGTATATTCGACCAAATATATATATTATCTTAGTGTTTGTGTTTATTGTCACCATACTTTACGTAACAATAGAACCGTCACAGTTATAACTGCTACACTGTCTGGTTATACCGGCAACACTGTCTGGTTATACCGGCAACACTGTCTGGTTATACCGGCAACACTGTCTGGTTATACCGGCAACACTGTCTGGTTATACCGGCAACACTGTCTGGTTATACCGGCAACACTGTCTGGTTATACCGGCAACACTGTCTGGTTATACCGGCAACACAGTCTAGTTATACCGGCAACACAGTCTAGTTATACCGGCAACACTGTCTGGTTATACCGGCAACACTGTCTGGTTATACCGGCAACACTGTCTGGTTATACCGGCAACACTGTCTGGTTATACCGGCAACACAGTCTGGTTATACCGGCAACACTGTCTGGTTATACCGGCAACACTGTCTGGTTATACCGGCAACACAGTCTGGTTATACCGGCAACACAGTCTAGTTATACCGGCAACACTGTCTGGTTATACCGGCAACACAGTCTGGTTATAACGGCAACACAGTCTGGTTATAACGGCAACACAGTCTGGTTATAACGGCAACACAGTCTGGTTATACCGGCAACACTGTCTGGTTATACCGGCAACACAGTCTGGTTATACCGGCAACACTGTCTAGTTATAACGGCAACACTGTCTGGTTATAACGACAACACTGTCTGGTTATACCGGCAACACTGTCTAGTTATAACGGCAACACAGTCTGGTTATAACGGCAACACAGTCTGGTTATACCAGCAACACTGTCTAGTTATAACGGCAACACTGTCTGGTTATAACGGCAACACAGTCTGGTTATACCGGCAACACAGTCTGGTTAAACCGGCAACACTGTCTAGTTATACCGGCAACACTGTCTAGTTATACCGGCAACACAGTCTGGTTATACCGGCAACACTGTCTGGTTATAACGACTACACTGTCTAGTTATACCGGCAACACAGTCTGGTTAAACCGGCAACACTGTCTGGTTATACCGGCAACACAGTCTGGTTATACCGGCAACACTGTCTGGTTATAACGACAACACTGTCTAGTTATACCGGCAACACAGTCTGGTTAAACCGGCAACACTGTCTAGTTATACCGGCAACACTGTCTAGTTATACCGGCAACACAGTCTGGTTATACCGGCAACACAGTCTGGTTATAACGACAACACTGTCTAGTTATACCGGCAACACAGTCTGGTTAAACCGGCAACACTGTCTGGTTATAACGACAACACTGTCTAGTTATACCGGCAACACTGTCTAGTTATAACGACAACACTGTCTAGTTAAACCGGCAACACTGTCTGGTTATAACGACAACACAGTCTGGTTATAACGGCAACACTGTCTAGTTATACCGGCAACACTGTCTGGTTATAACGACAACACAGTCTGGTTATAACGGCAACACTGTCTAGTTATACCGGCAACACTGTCTAGTTATAACGACAACACTGTCTAGTTATAACGGCAACACTGTCTGGTTATAACGGCAACACAGTCTGGCTATACCGGCAACACTGTCTGTGGTTATACCGGCAACACTGTCTGGTTATACCGGCAACACTGTCTGGTTATACCGGCAACACTGTCTGGTTATAACGACAACACTGTTCAGTTATACCGGCAACAGTCTGGTTATACCGGCAACACGGTCTGGTTATAACGACAACACAGTCTGGTTATACCGGCAACACTGTCTGGTTATACCGGCAACACTGTCTAGTTATAACGACAACACAGTCTAGTTATACCGGCAACAGTCTGGTTATAACGACAACACTGTCTTGTTATAACATCACGTCTCGTTATGGTCTTGTTACGAGATGTAACAAGACACGTCTCTTCCTGAGACCAGATCGCAACACCTGACCCGGGTCTTGGTATGTTAGGGTAAAGTATGCTTATTTTGTAGTTTTTGTATTCCACATTTAGGTTCATACCATTGTCTGTAATTAGAGTATTTCAATGATAGGATTTGGTTTAAAAGTATAATGATCGTGTTGAATAAATTACATTTTAATAGAAGTGTTTAATGAGTTCCCTCCCCCTCGTTTATACTGTTGTTGTTGCTTTAGATTTAGGTTACTCAGAACGAAATGTCCATGTAGCACGGGCTATGGTGAGCCCGTAATTGAGTTCGGTTATTTGCGATAATCTTGTTACTTTGATGTTTGGGTCAAAATATTAAATGAAGGTGGCGTTTCCTCCTTTTTCCCTGTTTCTTTTCCGCTTCTATTTTAATAACATTAACTTGGTGGCAGATGTAGGTGCAGAAAGTTTACTAGTGATTCCCATTCTTTAACGGCATTTCTAATCATTGTAGTGGCTGTGGAATATGCATCTAATGCAGCTGCTGTCGTTGGATTAATGTTGGGTTTGATGCGCAGGGGTTCAGTAGCTTCACATTCCAGTGATTAGTGCAATAGAGGCGCCTCTGCCGCTGTTACACAAATATGACACTCTTTAACTATTGGGTTCATTACCTCCCAACAGCACTTGTAACCAAGTCTGAGTCTGTGTATGGCTACTGCAATCTCTCTGGATATCTTTTTGTCAGGCTTGAAAGAGTAGTACTCAGTGGCTTGTTTGTACCATATCGCAGTGGATCTTCCTTCCGCTACTTTGGCTCTGTGGCGACTTTTGATAGTTGGGAGTATTTTTTTCTTGATTTACTCCTTAATCTGTGAAAAACTTGGAGGTATTTGAACCTGAACAACAGGTAGAGCAGTGGCAGTTTTGGTTAGTGAGTCTGCCTTGTCATTACCATCTAAGCCAAATGTGACGGTATCCAATTTAGGGTGATTGACAGCCCTAGATTAAGGTCTTCTTTTCCTATAAGCTGGATTTCTTTGAGGAATTGTATATTATCTCTATGTTGACAGGATAATAATGCCTGGAGCTAAGATTTAGAGTCGGTATGAATGATGATGTGAAGATGTGAGTCGTTGTAGGTCTTGAGAGGGTTTCCATTTGTTGTTCTATGACTGCTTTGAGCCTCCGTGAGTATCATGCCGATTTTTTTACTGGTAATCCTTCAAGGGTAATCTTTAGACTCGATTCTTCCCTCCCCCCTTCCCCCAGTTATATGTTATCATTTCCTTGTGCTGATCTTTGTACTATATGCCCATGCGCTCCGGTGGTGCCCTTTGTGATTCAATATATATATTCTTCCTTGGTACCTTAGTAAATCCACACTTAACGTAAATTTATCCCTCCCTTTTCAATTAATTGGGGAATCCACAGTTTAGGAATTAATGTTCAATTAATTGACCCAGCCCGTAATCAATTAGTAGTTATAAGAAGTTCGGGTTGGTGGTGGCGGCATTATTTTTAAGGCTCGAGTAAGTTTGCCGATTCTTAAGGAACAACTTCTTGGTTGTGGTTTCCTGGGCGATCAAACGCCCATGGTAACAGGGGTTGTACTAAAGTGATAGCAAGCCGGAACTCTGGTGAACATCATAGATCAGAGTACATAACGACCAGTTTTAGCCAATCAAGAAAAGAGTTCGTAGATAAGACGTTAATCGTTACAATAACACCAGATGTCTTATTAGTAATAAGACATCCAACAAATAAGACACCATATAACCAGACCTTCTTATCTGCTTTATTTAAAACATTTATGCACTTATTTTGATTGTTTTAAATTCTTCATAATTATAACCTGATGCCTTTCGCAATTGTAACTATCCAGCTGATATTTTCCTTACTAAGCCTAAGATCCTTAGTTCTGTCAGAATCAAGGGATCCTCTGTATATTATGCTACTCAGTAATACTAGGTCATATCTAATACACAGTTTATTTCCTCCATGATATTCGTATCGCCAAACTAATATTTGTAGACCTTGCCAGTCTAAATCAATGGAGTTCCTCAAGGCACCTCTCTTGTTTCTTGTTTATCAGCTATAATTTGTCAGCTGTGACAAAAAGATCCACCACTAGGATAATAGGTTATCAAAACGAGATTATCAAAGCAAGACAGAAACAGAAGCAAAAACAAAAACAGGGAAAAGGAGGAAACCCTACCTCCATTTAATAATTTGACCCAAATATCAGAATAACAAGGTTATCACGAATAACCGAAGTCAATTACGGGCTCACCATAGCCCGTTCTACATGGACATTTCGTTCTAAGTAGCTAAATCTAAAACAGCAACGAGTGGCAAAAAGGTAGTACCCTAACAAAAAATTGTGAGGGGGACCACCCCTGGTGCAAGTGTAGGGACCCATAGCCTCGGAGCAGAAAATAATGAGTATTCATAAGAACAAAGGTAACTGCAGAAGGCTTATTGGCCCAAACGAGGCAGCTCCTATCTATAACCTCCCAATCTCCTGTATGCGAGAACTATCTTTAAATCCACCATTTTGTATGTAACTCAATGTATATACCTTTACCCGAATAAAAAATCTAAATCTAATCTAAATAATTGGTTAGGATTTAGGAAGCAAGGCCGTGTGGTGTGATCCAGCTGCCGACATTGGGGTTGTTAATAAACACTTTCGCGCTCCCGGCGAACGAGGAAATATAGTCTGTTAGCAACAGGGGATTATCTCCTGTATGTCAGAACGTTTAAGGTGGATGATGGTATATACGATTTTGACGTTGTCTATCATAACTTTAGCAAAGCTTGCGATGATGTGTCATGGAAGACTTCGAAGGTTACCCGACATAATCAGAAATCAAATATAATTTTTTGTTTTAATATTTATTACATATTAGTTACAATCATTTACGTACATTTTTGCTGTTAATTAATATCTGCTATTCACCACGTCTATTTACTTAAAGTAATTAACCTACTACCTACAGTGTAATTTACCTACCTAAATTACACTACAGCTTTCATTAAACAATCACCTCATTTCATTCGTGCACAAGGAAGACACATTTCAATGAATTTCCGAGTCATTGAAAAATGTTCAATCGAATCAATGAAAATGTTCAATCGAATCAATGAAAATGTTCAATCGAATCAATGAAAATGTTCAATCGAATCAATGAAAATGTTCAATCGAATCAATGAAAATGTTCAATCGAATCAATGAAAATGTTCAATTGAATCAATGAAAATGTTCAATTGAATCAATGAAAATGTTCAATTGAATCATTGAAAAAATGTTAAACAAAATCACAAAGGACACATGATGGGTTGCTGGTCCTTCCCAAAACACTGTTTGTTCGGGTTTAGCTGAGTGAAGAAGTAGATCACAATCTTCTGTTGATCTAAAGAGGATATTCCTGTGTCAATGGGTGTTGGTGGAGCGCCCTCGCAGCCCTTGATGATTATAAAGTTGTCCTTGTGATCATGTCCTTGGTAGCCTGGTGGCCCGATGTGCGACACCAGCTTCTTTTCAACGTGTCGACGGAACTTCTTCTGTAACGGCAAGTTAAAGTTGTCTGTGAGCGGGCCCTGAAGTCGCAGCGCCTCGAACCCCTCACTGAGGCGCCCTTTATGTGTTTCGAGAACATGAGCTTGGTACTTATTGAGAATGAGGATCCTTGCTTTGTTAGTAAGGGGTTCTTCAAGTTCAAAAGCTGCAGTGGCAAACAAATGCACCAATATGGCAGATATTACTGTCGAAACAAGGAACTGCATTTTGATTTGTTGCCGAGACTTCCTGATAGTTGACTGTAGTGGTGACTTTCAGCTAGCGGCGTCCAAAACTGTCTGGAACTGATTGATTGATTGATGAAGATTAAGTCACCCAAAAGGTGGCACGGGCACGAATAGCCCTTAATATCTGGAACTGTTTTAAAACAGCGAGGTATAAGTAGGGATTCATCTCACCTACTCACCTAAGGTCACCGAGACGTTTGGGTCCAGGGGAATGTCTCATAATATCTTGTGTCTTGTGTCTTGCAGTTGGTAAAAAATATCCTACGATTAATTCATTATTAAATAGTCATCAATAATATGCTATTATCAAAGATTTACTCAAGGGGAATATAAAATAATGTATGAAGATTGAAAAAGTTTAAGCAAAGTCCTCAATGATAGAATGTTGGCGTGGTTCAACATTTATTCTTTAAGAACATATGATTAAAAGAAACTGTAATATCGATATGAGGCAGCTCCTATATATTACAACGTACCTCATTCACCGAAATGTCTAACCTACGCTAAACCCAAGCAAGGGACCCTACCTCCCATGTTATTTTACCCGGTAACTGGTTCAACAAACCTACGACCCTGTTACCAAACCAGTAGAATAAACGTAACTGCAGAAGGCCTATTGGCCCATACGAGGCAGCGCCTATTTATAACCCCCCAATCCCACTCATAAACATGCCCAACCCACACATAAAACAATCAAGGGACCCCCCACCTCCACCACGTTACGTCGTAATTGGTTTCACAATTCTACAACCCTATGCAGGCGATGAGGCACAATAACGTGGCTAAAGTATATTGACCAAACCACACACTAGAAGGTGAAGGGACGACGACGTTTCGGTCCGTCCTGGACCATTCTCAAGTTGATTGTGGTCTGGTCAACAAATTCAACAACCCTGTTACTGAACCAGATTTACCCAGGTATTTCCTAAATCTAATCTTACCCAATTTATACCCATTGTTTCGTGTTCTGTCTTGTGTTGATACTGTTAATACCCTATTAATACACACTATTATTATAAAAACATAAGAATAAAGGGAACTGCAGAAGGCCTATTGGCCCATACGAGGCAGCCCCAATAATAACCACCCAATCCCACTCATATACATGTCCAACCCATGCTTGAAACAATCGAGGGACCCCACCTCCACAATGTTACGCGGCAATTGGTTCCACAAATCAACAACCCTGTTACTGAACCAGTATTTACCCAAGTCTTTCCTAAATCTAAACTTATCTAATTTATACCCATTGTTTCGTGTTCTGTCTTGTGTTGATACTTTTAATACCATTATAATATCCCCTTGTTATGTCCATTCCTCCACTTATAATCCTCTATCATGTCACCCCTAACTCTTCGCCTTTCCAATGAATGCAATTTAAGCTTTGTTAATCTTTCTTCATATGAAAGATTTCTAATTTGGGGAATTAACTTTTTCATCCTACTAAGAACATAAGAACATAAGAACAAAGGCAACTGCAGAAGGCCTATTGGCCCATACGAGGCAGCTCCTATTTATAACCACCCAATCCCACTCATATACATGTCCAACCCATGCTTGAAACAATCGAGGGACCCCACCTCCACAATGTTATGCGGCAATTGGTTCCACAAATCAACAACCCTGTTACCGAACCAGTATTTACCCAAGTCTTTCCTAAATCTAAACTTATCCAATTTATACCCATTGTTTCGCGTTCTGTCCTGTGTTGATACTTTTAATACCCAATTAATATCCCCTTTGTTATGTCCATTCATCCACTTGTAAACTTCTACCATGTCACCCCTAACTCTTCGCCTTTCCAGTGAATGCAATTTAAGCTTTATTAATCTTTCTTCATATGAAAGATTTCTAATTTAGGAATTAACTTTGTCATCCTACGCTGGACACGTTCAAGTGAATTTATATCCATTCTATAGTACGGCGACCAAAACTGAACTGCATAATCTAAATGGGGCTTAAGCAGAGCAAGATATAGCTGAAGAACCACACCAGGTGTCTTGTTACTAACGCTTCGATTAATAAATCCCAGTGTCCTATTTGCCTTATTACGAACATTCATGCATTGATCCTTTTGTTTTAAATTCTTACTAATCATACTTCCTAGATCCCTTTCGCAATCCGACTTCGCAATCTCAACACATAAGAACATAAGAACATAAGAACAAAGGCAGCTGCAGAAGGCCTATTGGCCCATACGAGGCAGCTCCTATTTATAACCACCCAATCCCACTCATATACATGTCCAACCCTCGCTTGAAACAATCGAGGGACCCCACCTCCACAATGTTACGCGGTAATTGGTTCCACAAATCAACAACCCTGTTACTGAACCAGTATTTACCCAAGTCTTTCCTAAATCTAAACTTATCCAATTTATACCCATTGTTTCGCGTTCTGTCCTGTGTTGATACTTTCAATACCCTATTAATATCCCCTTTGTTATGTCCATTCATCCACTTGTAAACCTCTATCATGTCACCCCTAACTCTTCGCCTTTCCAGTGAATGCAAATTAAGCTTTGTTAATCTTTCTTCATATGAAAGATTTCTAATTTGGGGAATTAACTTTGTCATCCATGTCGTCAGGTGCTGTCACAGTGAGAGGTTGTGTTGGCTGGAGCTCCGATTTGGCGGCGTTATTGTAGCAGTGATGGAGGGATTACTGGAGGAATTGGCGAACTTGGTTGGGGCTCTGAGAACAGAGGTGGATTCCTTACGAGAGGAGGTGCGACAGCTGAAGCGTCGGGGGAGGCGGAGAAGACCAAGATAAACAAGACCTCGTCATGGAGAGTCGTTGGGGACAGGGGTCTTAAGAAGACCTTGACAAGGCCGCCTACAAAAGCCCTAAAGACGGCAATTTCATTTGCCGTGTTGGAGGACGAGTGCTGTGGTGAGCCAGCGGTTCACTCCGAAAGAAATCAGCAAGGAGCGGCGAAGCGCGGGCCCCTCAGGGCGCTCAGAAAGTTAAGGAGGTACCGAGGCGAGTTTTGGTTGTGGGAGATTCCCAGGTGAGGTATTTAGACAGAACGTTTTGTGCCAGAGATAGGGGGAACAGATTAAGAGTTTGCTATCCGGGAGCTGGAATTGGTGATATTGTTGGAAACATGAAAGATATTATGACGGGAAATGGGAGCAAACCCATTATTTGTATTAGTGTAGGGGGTAATGATGTTGGGAGAGTTAGAAGTGAGGAACTAATACTGAAATTCAAGACAGCAATAGAATTAGTTAGGAGCAAGGGAGGAATCCCGATCATATGTGGCATTCTTCCAAGAAAGGGAGTGGGAAATGAATGGATGTCGAGGGCACTTGGTGTCAAATGCAGGCTGGAAAGATATTGCAAATCTAATGCAATATCTTATATAGACAACTGGGAACACTTCTATGGAAGAAATGAAATGTATGCTCGGGATGGGGTGCATCTATCGAGAGCTGGGGTTGTTGCTGTTGCAAATTCGTTGGAAGAAGTGGTTAGAGGTGTTTGTTTGGTTTAAACTGTTAGTAGATAGAGGTATGGGAATTGATTTGGAGGAAGGATATAATAAAAGTATGTGTTTGCGGGAGAAAGGAATTGGCAAAATGATCAGGGAAAGAGAAGGGCCTCAAAATAACAATTCACTTAGGGTATATTACACAAACAGTAGAAGTCTAAGAAATAAAATTAACGAATTAAATGCTTGTCTGCACAGAAATAATAGATATTATTGCAACTTACCGAAACGTGGAT
>WNGS01003849.1:135293-145803 GCA_020271785.1 Procambarus virginalis
ACAGCTCATTGAAGGAGAATGGCACCCAATGACATTCTTTTCAACATGCCTGTCACCCACTGAAGAGAAGTACAGCACTTTTGATAGGGAACTGCTCGCCATCTACGCAGCCATACAACATTTCCGGCACTTCCTCGAGGGGCGGAATTTCCACATCCTCACAGACCACAAACCCTCACGTATGCACTGGCGGCCAAGGGTGATGCTCACTCTCCTCGAGTAGCCAACCACCTGGGATCTATCTCCCAATTTACCTCGGATATCCGCCATGTCTAAGGAACTAACAATATCATAGCCGATGCACTGTCTCGACCCACCATAAACCACGTCCTGAAAACGCAGCTCAGGTGGACTATTGTGTAATCAGCAAAACACAACGGGAAGACCCTGATCTGCAGCGATTACGAACATCTGAGTCAGCTCTCTGGTTCATCGAGATTCCGATGGAAGGTGGCGGCAATATAATCTGTGACACGTCACGGACAGGAGCACTTAGGCCCTACATTCCAGCCCAGTTTCGCTGGAAAACATTCTCAGTATTTCACTCCCTAGCACACCCAGGAGTACGTGCTTCCAAGAAACTACTAACAGAGCGTGTCGTATGGTCAGGAATCAATGCCGATGCTCGACGACGGATTTGCTCATGTCTCCAGTGCCAGCGAGCGAAAACACATAGATACACAAAGAGCCCTCTTCAACAGTTCCTGTTACCTTCTGGCCGTTTCGAAGTGGTGCATGTGGACATCGTTGGACCGTTACCGTCGGCAAGAGGATATTCTTATCTACTCACCTGCATCGATCGATTCTCCCGATGGCCGGAAGCAATCCCATTAACCAACATCTCAGCCGAGTCAGTGGTCCAGGCTTTCCTCTCTGGATGGGTCGTCCGTTTTGGCAGCCCCTCTGTCATCATCACCGACCAAGGACGACAGTTCGAATCATATCTATGGAAGGAACTTATGGAATTCCTCGGCACCACAAAGAACCGAATCACAGCATACCACCCTGAGTCGAACGGAATGGTAGAACGCTTTCAAAGACAACTAAAAGCCGCCCTAAGAGCTCAAGCACGCCCTGATGATTGGATCGACAACCGTCCATTAATCTAGCTTGGCATTCGTTCGGCCACGAAGGAGGGCAGTGGATTCTCGGTAGCAGACTTAGTATAGGGATCTAGCCTGCGGCTTCCGGGCGAATTCTTAACCCCCGAAGCCGCTCATCGCACCCCAGACCCCACTTTTGTCCACAAATTACGGGCGGCCATGACAAACATTCGGCCTACACCACCACGCCAACCGACAACTCATGCTACAAATGTGCCTCGTGAGCTCCACACAACTGAACACGTGTTTGTAAGAGTCGACGCTGTTCGCTGCCCTCTACAGACACCCTACGAAGGACCATTTAAAGTGGTTTCTCGAACACCGAAGTTCTTCACCATTGAACGCCGAGGACAGCGAGTAAACATTTCCATCGATTGCCTTAAACCAGCACACTGTGACGCTGCCCCAGACATCCCTCCAGAGGCACATCCGCCGACTACGCCGTTCACTTTTCAACCACAGTTACCAGCAGCACCGCCACCTACGACAACGGACGACCCTTTACGACCTCCCATCCTACAACCCCAGTTACCAGCTGCACCACCGCCTGATCCTACGACGATGGACGATCCAGTGCGTCCTCCCACCCTACGACCCCAGTTAGATGACATCAGTGAAGAGGAGGAAGATAACTTTGAGGGTTATACAACACGAGCAGGGTGTACAATTCACCGACCAGCTAAGTTCCTTGATCAAGTGTTTTTCCTCTCATGCAGGCGAAGAGTCACAATAACGTGGCTGAAGTATGTTGACCAGACCACACACTAGAAGTTGAAGGGACGACGACGTTTCGGTCCGTCCTGGACCATTCTCAAGTCGCTTGTTTTTCCTCTCATCCCCTGGGAGGGAGAATTCTGTAACGAGTAGATTATCCCAATAATATACTCGCTCCAAACGCATTAGCCTAATGAGAGAAGCAAAGCTCTTCTTGGTACTAATTATGGAACTCAAACCTTTCCCAACTTCCACATACTATTCCTGTCAACCTTTGGAGAATGGTGAGGTGTTGCCTGAGCATATAAGCAGCAGAGAGGCGAATAATAACTCCACCTCTTGGGTGGCTTAATCCTTATCAATCAGGAGTAACCACCATTTGGTCACCATTTGGTCCGGGAGACATCTCCCGTCACGCAGGGTGCCGTCGCACCTCCACAGATCTCCAGTATCATCACTCGATACTGTTAATGGCTCATAAGGGCCACCACTTACGGGCTATTCATGCCCGTGCCACCTCTTGGGTGGCTTAATCTTTATCAATCATCAATCAATCTCAGCAACCACCATTTGGTCACCATTTGGTCCGGGAGACATCTCCCGTCACGCAGGGTGCAGTTGCGCCTCCACAGATCTCCAGTATCATCTTTTGATACTGGTAATGGCTCAAAAGGGCCACCACTTACGGGCTATTCATGCCCGTGCCACCTTTTGGGTGGCTTAATCTTTATCAATCGAATAATAACTGCCCGTGCCACCTCTTGGGTGGCTTAATCTTTATCAATCAATCAATCGAATAATAACTCACCATTTGGTCCGGGAGACATCTCCCGTCACGCAGGGTGCAGTCGCACCTCCACAGATCTCTAGTATCATCTCTTGATACTGGTAATGGCTCAAAAGGGCCATCACTTACGGGCTATTCATGCCCGTGCCACCTCTTGGGTGGCTTAATCTTTATCAATCAATCTGAATAATAACTACACTGGAGACATCTCCTGTCCACGAGGCTAACCATAGCCCGTGCTTCTTGCCCAGCTCCTGTGCCAGGTAAGTTACGGGCTCACCATAGCCCGTGCTACTTGGAACTTGTTCCGAGTAGCTGAATCTATAACAACAACAACGAATAATAACTTGTACAACAGGTAGAGCAGTGGCAGTTTTTGCTAGTGAGTCTGCCTTTTCATTACCATCTATGCCAATGTGACTTGGTATCCAATTTAGGGTGATTGACAGCCCTCGATTATGGGCTTCTTTTCCTATATGTTGAATTTCTGTGAGGAGTTGTATATTATCTCTGTGCTGACTGGATAACAATGCCTGGAGCGAAGATTTAGAGTCTGTATGAATGATGACATCATGTAAATTATTCACAATTGTATAGTTTATTGTCTCCTTCAGGGCATATAATTCTGTTTGCAATGTTGAGCACCCACTATTCATGCTCCAGTAAGCCTCATGATTGGTAGTGTAAACTGCTGCCCCAGCAGAACCTTTTTCTTGATCGACTGATCCGTCTGTGAAGATGTGAGTCGTTGTGGGTCTAGAGATAGTTTCCATTTGTTGTTCTATTACTTCCTTGAGCCTCTGCGGGTCACATGCTGATTTTTTAACTGGTAATCTTTCAATGATTATCTATATATTCGATTCTTCCCATGGAGGAGGCTGTCGAAAGTGTTCATATGGTCTATCTTTCCCTTTGTTTTAATGGTCCATTTCAGGTCCATTTTCTCTAAAATCTTGACCACATTATCCATCCATGAGCTTGTTCTATACTGTAGGTTTTTCTGAAAGGATCTCTGTAAGCTGTCTTTGATTGACAGTCTCGCGGTTGTTCCAGTAAGTTTTCCTATTATGGTGACTATCCTTTGTTTCATCCTGTTTTCTAATGCTGGTAATTTTGTTTCCATTCTAAGGTTCTCTCTACGCGTCCATATAGGTGCTCCCAGCATTGTTCTCAGAGCATCATTTTGAGACACTTCCAGTTTCTCCCATTGGTTATCACTGAGGGACGTAAGAGCAGGAGCAGCATAGTCGATGAGAGACCTAACTGCTTGAACGTAGTACATTTTGAGTACTGGTAGAGATGCACCCTCTCTAAGACTGGTCAAGGAGCGCAAAGCTGAGTTTCTGGCTTTGCAGCGTTGCCGAAGATATTCAATTTCTTGAGTGAATTTCAACTGGTTGTCTATTATGACTCCTAGGTATTGAAAAGAGGTAACCCACTCGATTTCTTGTCCTTGTATTGCCAGTCTGATGTCTTGAGTTCTCATTTTAACGGCCATTGCTTTTGTTTTATTGCTGTTTATTTTCACTGCTATGCGTTCCGCTTCCCTGCTGATAATATCTAGGCATTTTTGTGCATGGTTCCTTGCACCTTTGCCATTGATGATGACCACAAAGTCGTCTGCATAGTTAAGAAGTTTGGCTTTTGGTAGCTTGAGCTTCATGAATTGTTCCATGAGACAGTTGAAGAGGAAGGGGCTTAGTATTCCTCCCTGCGGAGTTCCATTTTCCAGCCTCTTTGAGGTCGATGTTTTTCCTTGGAATTTGACTTTAGCTTCTCAGTTAAGCAGGCTTCCTTTGGCAAAAGCAAGAGCGTGTAGTTTGATTTCCTTATCCACCAGGCAGCACAGTGTAGCTGGAGCACTGGCTAACTCGAAGGCTTTTTCAAGGTCTAGAAAAATAAGGATTCCAGGTTTGTCATTGATTTTATCCAGGAGGGAGGTAAGGCATTCTGTGGTTCCAACACCTTTTCTGTAAGCAAACATATTTTGGTGTAGTGGATTGGCTTTCCATTCAATTCGATTAAGGGCCATTCTTTCTGCAGTTTTGGCCAGACAGCTTGTTAATGAGATGGGTCTTGGATTTCCTGGGTCTTTAGGTTTTGGAATGGGAACTATAATTGCACTGTTCGAAGAGAGTAGTCGGGTTCTTGTCACCCATACTCTGTTGATGAGATTCAAGAAGGCTTCTTCACCCTTTTCTCCTAGCTTGGCTAGCATGTTGTAAGTGATTTTGTCCTCGCCTGGAGCTGTATTTTTAGTTTTCTTTGTAGCACTTCTGAGTTCTTTCAGATTGAAAGGTTGGTCTATTTCGTCAGGTAAGGCTAAAGCATCATCTATTTTTTTCCATCTTGCTGCTTGAAGTCTTTGTTGGTGAGTCAGAGTTGCTTGAGGAAGTTGAGTGGAACTGGCTCTTGAAGCAAATAGATTTGCTAGCCTTTCTGCTTCTTGCTCTGGATGAACATGGTGCGGCGGAGCAGGAGGCGATTTTCCTTTGGCCTTGTTGATCTGCCTCCAGATGTCGCCCAAGGACGTATGCTGATTTAGCTTGGCACACCACTCGAGCCATTTTTCTTCTCTGATTTTTGCTGTTTCTTCGTGCACATGATCTCGGACAGCTCTAAGAAGTCCTAGATTAGCTTCGGTTCTATCTCTTCTGAAATTCTTTCGTGCACGATTTAGTCTGTTATGTAGCTCTTTGATCCTATCACAGTAATACCAATGGTCCTTGTGTTGTTGGGTAATTGTTTTCCTCTTGGGGATGGCGTGATTTGCTGCTCATGTATTGCATTTACTGAATCTTTTTCCATTTCTTCGGTGTTGTCAGGAGTGTAGTTTTGGTGCCAAGTTTCGAGAGCTTCTTGAAACTTCGTCCAATCTGCTCTGATAAAGTCCCATGCGGGCTCGGGAGCTGGAGGTCTAGGAGGTAGTGCTATATTAATAACTGTTTTTGTAGCAAAGTGGTCACTAGTCAGAACATGATCCACTGACCAATGACACAACTCATAAATACGGGTGGAAACACACGTGAGATCCAGCTTTCCCCCACCAGTGTGGGTTGGTTCGTCGAATTAAGCAGACTGATTTCCGGCACTTCATTAAAAGGTGTTAAATATGTCTTCCGTTGGCGTCGGTTCTTGGTGAATCAAGTAGTAATTCACTATGAGCGTTGAAGTCGCCAGAGATGAGAGTAGGTGTAGTGACTGCTATATCAAAGATTGTTGAGAGATCCATGTCATATTCTCTCTGGCTCCTGTATACATTGAAGATGGACAGCATTGAGTTCCACATAGTGAGCTTAACTCCCATAATTTTGACGTTCTCGCCACAGTTGGGCAGGTCTGTTATTGCCGTGGCATTGATATGATTTCTTACTAGAATTGAAATGCCTCTGGTGCCACCTTGTGCCATAGGGCAATGGAATCCTTGATATCCTGGGATATTGATATTTCTGCCAGTCCTGGCGAGTGTTTCTTGAAGTAGAACAATATCAATACCATCCTTGAGAAGCACTGCTCTGAGTGTTTGTGCTTTGCTTTTGAATCCTTGAATATTCCATTGTATAATTTTGAGATTGTCCATTTTTCCGTTATAGTGGAAACATTGAGTCCATGGTTTTTACAGTACTGGTTTTCCCGACCGTTTGTGTCTTCTTGGCTGGAGTGGAGACTTTCTTCTTGGTGGGTGAGGAGACTCCTGGTTGGGCTAGTTCAAATACCTCCAAGTTTCTCACAGATAAAGGAGCAAATCAAGAAGAAAATATTCTCAACTATCAAAAGTCGCCACAGAGCCAAAGTAGCGGAAGGAAGATCCACTAGCCATACACAGACTCAGGCTTGGTTACAATTGCTGCTGGGAGGTAATGAACCCAATAGTTAAAGTGTGTCACATCTGTGAAACAGAAACAGGGGCGCCACTGTTGCACTACTTACTGGAATGTGAAGCTACTGAACCACTGCCATCAAACTCAACATTAATCCAACGACAGCAGCTGCATTAGATGCACATTCCACCTCGACTACAATGATTAGAAAAGCTGTTGAGGAATGGGACTCATTAGTGAGCATTCTGCATCTACATCCACCACCAAGATAAAGTTAATAAAACAAGATTAAAACCAGTGCACTAAATCAGAAGCGATAAATAAGCAGGGGAAAAAGGAGAAATCCCCTCCTCCATTTTAAACTTAGACCCAAATATCACAGAAACAAGGTTATCGCGTATAACCAAACTCAATTACGGGCTCACCATAGCTCGTGCTACATGCACACTTTGTCCTGAGTAGCTAAATCTGTAACAACAACAACGAATAATAACCACATTTCACACGTCAGTCGCTGAGTGTAGCAGTACACAGTTACTCTTTTAGTACAGTGTAACTATGTCTTCCCAGGATATGACTTTCCTAACCATCCTTCTTGAATTATTAACGTCAGAAGGACACAGTGATCTAGTAGCAAGAGCAAGGAAAATTGCTGAAGACGACCCAACCCTAAACGAAGCACCGTGGCAACTTGTAGGCAACGGAAAGGCAAACAAACGAAGAAGAACCGAAGAAACGCCCAAAGAAATCAATTTAGAAGCCAACCAGAACTCAAGAGCAGCACCCATACTGTACCGAGGCTCAGTGCGCTCAACTCACACCATTGCTCGCCAAAGTATCACCTGCGTACTTATAACCTGTATATTCGACCAAATATATATATTATCTTAGTTTTTGTGTTTATTGTCACCATACTTTACGTAACAATAGAACCGTCACAGTTATAACTGCTACACGGTCTGGTTATACCGGCAACACTGTCTAGTTATACCGGCAACACTGTCTAGTTATAACAACACTGTCTAGTTATACCGGCAACACTGTCTAGTTATAACAACACTGTCTAGTTATACCGGCAACACTGTCTAGTTATACCGGCAACACTGTCTAGTTATACCGGCAACACTGTCTAGTTATAACGACAACACTGTCTAGTTATACCGGCAACACTGTCTAGTTATAACGGCAACACTGTCTAGTTATAACGGCAACACTGTCTAGTTATACCGACAACACTGTCTAGTTATACCGACAACACTGTCTAGTTATACCGGCAACACTGTCTAGTTATACCGACAACACTGTCTAGTTATACCGGCAACACTGTCTAGTTATACCGGCAACACTGTCTAGTTATACCGGCAACACTGTCTAGTTATACCGACAACACTGTCTGGTTATAACGACAACACTGTCTAGTTATAACATCACGTCTCGTTATGGTCTTGTTACGAGATGTAACAAGACACGTCTCTTCCTGAGACCGTCTCTTCCTCAGGTGTTCGCAACACCTGACCCTGGACTTGGTATGTTAGGGTAAAGTATGCTTATTTTGTAGTTTTTGTATTCCACATTTAGGTTCATACCATTGTCTCTAATTAGAGTATTTCAATGATAGGATTTGGTTTAAAAGTATAATTATCGTGTTGAATAAATTACATTTTAATAGAAGTGTTTAATGAGTTCCCCCTCCCCCTCATTTATACTGTTGTTGTTGCTTTAGATTTAGGTTACTCAGAACGAAATGTCCATGTAGCACGGGCTATGGTGAACCCGTAATTGAGTTCGGTTATTTGCGATAATCTTGTTACTTTGATGTTTGGGTCAAAATATTAAATGATGGTGGCGTTTCCTCCTTTTTCCCTGTTTCTTTTCCGCTTCTATTTTAATAACATTAACTTGGTGGCAGATGTAGGTGCAGAAAGTTTACTAGTGATTCCCATTCTTTAACGGCATTTCTAATCATAGTGGCTGTGGAATATGCATCTAATGCAGCTGCTGTCGTTGGATTAATGTTGGGTTTGATGCGCAGGGCTTCAGTAGCTTCACATTCCAGTGATTAGTGCAATAGAGGTGCCTCTGCCGCTGTTACACAAATATGACACTCTTTAACTATTGGGTTCATTACCTCCCAACAGCACTTGAACCAAGTCTGAGTCTGTGTATGGCTACTGCAATCTCTCTGGATATCTTTTTGTCAGGCTTTAAAGAGTAGTACTCAGTGGCTTGTTTGTACCATATCGCAGTGGATCTTCCTTCTGCTACTTTGGCTCTGTGGCGACTTTTGATAGTTGGGAGTATTTTTTTTCTTGATTTACTCCTTAATCTGTGAAAAACTTGGAGGTATTTGAACCTGAACAACAGGTAGAGGAGTGGCAGTTTTGGTTAGTGAGTCTGCCTTGTCATTACCATCTAAGCCAAATGTGACGGTATCCAAATTAGGGTGATTGACAGCCCTAGATTAAGGGCTTCTTTTCCTATAAGCTGGATTTCTTTGAGGAATTGTATATTATCTCTATGTTGACAGGATAATAATGCCTGGAGCGAAGATTTAGAGTCGGTATGAATGATGATGTGAAGATGTGAGTCGTTGTAGGTCTTGAGAGGGTTTCCATTTGTTGTTCTATGACTGCTTTGAGCCTCCGTGAGTATCATGCCGATTTTTTTTACTGGTAATCCTTCAAGGGTAATCTTTAGACTCGATTCTTCCCTCCCCCCCTTCCCCCATTTATATGTTTTCATTCCTTGTGCTGATCTTTGTACTAGTTGCCCATGCGCTCCGGTGGTGCCCTTTGTGATTCAATATATATATTCTTCCTTGGTACCTTAGTAAATCCACACTTAACGTAAATTTATCCCTCCCTTTTCAATTAATTGGGGAATCCACAGTTTAGGAATTAATGTTCAATTAATTAACCCAGCCCGTAATTATTAGTAGTTATAAGGAGTTCGGGTTTGGTGGTGGCGGCATTATTTTTAAGGCTCAAGTTTGCTGATTCTTAAGGAACAACTCTTGGTTGTGGTTTCCTGGGCGATCAAATGCCCACGGTAACGGGGGTTGTACTAAAGTGATAGCAAGCCGGAACTCTGATGAACATCATAGATCAAGTACATAACGACCAGTTTTAGCCAATCAAGAAAAGAGTTCGTAGATAAGACGTTAATCGTTACAATAACACCAGATGTCTTATTAGTAATAAGACACCATATAACCAGACCTTCTTATCTGCTTTTTTAAAACATTTATGCACTTATTTTGATTGTTTTAAATTCTTAATAATTATAACCTGATGCCTTTCGCAATTGTAACTATCCAGCTGATATTTTCCTTACTAAGCCTAGATCCTTAGTTCTGTCAGAATCAAGGGATCCTCTGTATATTATGCTACTCAGTAATACTAGGTCATATCTAATAATACACAGTTTATTCCTCCATGATATTCGTATCGCCAAACTAATATTTGTAGACCTTGCCAGTCTAAATCAATGGAGTTCTCAAGGCACCTCTCTTGTTTCTTGTTTATCAGCTATATTTTGTCAGTTTTGTCAGCTGTGACAAAAAGATCCACCACAAGGATAATAGGTTATCAAAACGAGATTATCAAAGCAAGACAAAAAAAACAGAAAACAAAAACAGGGGAAAGGAGGAAACCCTACCTCCATTTAATACTTTGACCCAAATATCAGAATAACAAGGTTATCACGAATAACCGAAGTCAATTACGGCTCACCATAGCCCGTTCTACATGGATATTTCGTTCTAAGTAGCTAAATCTAAAACAGCAACGAGTGGCAAAAAGTAGTACCCTAACAAAAATTGTGAGGGGGACCACCCCTGGTGCAAGTGTAGGGACCCATAGCCTCGGAGCAGAAAATAATGAGTATTCATAAGAACAAAGGTAACTGCAGAAGGTTTATTGGCCCAAACGAGGCAGCTCCTATCTATAACCTCCCAATCTCCTGTATGCGAGAACTATCTTTAAACCACCCTTTTGTATGTAACTCAATGTATATACCTTTACCCGAATAAAAAATCTAAATCTAATCTAAATAATTGGTTAGGATTTAGGAAGCAAGGCAGAGGC
>WNGS01003849.1:152654-166859 GCA_020271785.1 Procambarus virginalis
CCATTTAGATTATGCAGTTCAGTTTTGCTCGCCATATTATAGAATGGATATAAATTCACTTGAACGTGTCCAGCGTAGGATGACTAAGTTAATTCCCAAATTAGAAATCTTTCATATGAAGAAAGATTAACTAGCTTAAGTTGCATCACTGGAAAGGCGAAGAGTTAAGGGTGACATGATGGAGGTTTACAAGTGGATGATGGACATAACAAAAGGAATATTAATATGGTATTAAAAGTATCAACACAAGACAGAACACGAAACAATGGGTAAAAATTAGACAAGTTTAGATTTATGAAAGACTTGGGTAAATACTGGTTTCAGTAACAGGGTTGTTGATTTGTGGAACCAATTGCTGCGTAACATTGTGGAGGTGGAGTCCCCGATGTTTCAAGCTTGGGTTGGACATGTATATGAGTGGGATTGGGTGGTTATAATAGGAGCTGCCTCGTATGGGCCAATAGCCTTCTGCAGTTGCCTATGTTCTTATGTTCTTATGTTCGTAAGTTTCTAGTATGGATCAATGCATTGATCCTTTTGTTTTTAAATCTTACTAATCATAACTCCTAGATCCCTTTCGCATCCGATTTCGCAATCTCAACACCATCTAGCTATGTATCTTGTAACTCTATCATCATTCATTACCTAGCCTCAAAACTTTACATTTATTAGCATTAAACTGCATCTGCCAGTCTTCTGACCATTTTAAAACCCTATTTAGGTCAACTTGAAGTGATAGCGAGTCTTCTTTCGTGTAATTTCCATACCGATTTTGTATCTGAAAATTTGCAAATGTTGCTACTCAAACCTGAATCTAAATCATTTATATATATTGTAAACAACAGAGGTCCCAGGACAGAGCATTGAGGCACTCCACTAACAACATTATCCCACTCTGACTTAACCCATTTATGCTAACCTGTTTCCTTTGGAATAGCCATGCCCTAATCCAACTTAATAGCACCCCCAATACCATGAGACTCTTTTTTTTAATAGTCTTCATGTGGCACTGTATCAAAGCTTTGCTAAAGTAAAGGTACACACATCACAATCCTTACCACTATCAACTCCTCAACTATGCTGGAATAAAAAGATATCAAATTTGTTCAACATGAACGGCCATTTGTAAAACCATGTTGCGACTCTTTATTAATTTATGTTTTTCAAGATGAAGACTAATTTTATTTGCAATTATCGATTAAAGTAACTTTCCCACAATAGACGTTAGGCTAATTGGCCGATAGTTTGACGCAAGTAATCTATCTCCTTTCTTAAAAATTGGTACCGCATTAGCTACCTTCCATGACTCTGGCACTCTGCCTAACTCTATGATTTATAAATATGTTAGACAGTGGCTCGGAGAGCTCCTCTTTGCATTCTTTAAGCACCCTGGCAAACACTTCATCCGGCCCTGGGATTTGTTTGGTTTTAGTTTTACTATTTGTTTAAGAACATCCTCCCTGTTAACTGCTAAACTAATCAACCGTCCTCATCCCCACCCACATAGACTTGTTGGCTGAAGGCATATTGTAAGTTCTTCTTTAGTAAATACAGAGATAAAATATTTGTTAAAAATACTACTCATCTCCTTGTCATTATCCGTTATTGGACCTGCTCAGGTTTTTAAGGTCGTGATAACCTTGTTTCTATGATATTTGGGTCTAAGTTTAAAATGGAAGAGGGGATTTCTCCTTTTCCTTGTTATTTATCGCTTCTGTTTTAGTGCACTGGTTTAATCTTGTTTTATTAGCATTATCTTAGTATTCTGCATCTACATCCGCCACTATCTAATGAGTCCCATTCTCAACAGCTTTTCTAATCATTGTAGTCGCGTGGAATGTGCATCTAATGCAGCTTCTGTCGTTGGATTAATGTTGAGTTTGATGCACAGGGCTTCAGTAGCTTCACATTCCAGTGAGTAGTGCAATAGTGGCGCCTCTACTTCTGTTTCACAAAAGTGACACTCTTTAACTATTGGGTCATTACCTCCCAGCAGCACTTGTAACAAGTCTCTGTATGGCTACTGCAATGTCTCTGGATATCTTTTTGCCAGGCTTGAAAGAGGAGTAACCAGTGGCTTGTTCGTACCATATCGCAGTGGATCTTCCTTCCGATACTTTGGCTCTATGGCGACTTTTGATAGTTGAGAATATTTTTTTCTTGATTTGATCCTTAATCTGTGAGAAACTTGAAGGCATTTGAACCTGTACAACAGGTAGAACAGTGGCAGTTTTGCTAGTGAGTCTGCCTTTTCATTACCATCTATGCCAATGACTTGGTATCCATTTAGGTGATTGACAGCCCTCGATTATGGGCTTCTTTTCCTATATATTGAATTTCTGTGAGGAGTTGTATATTATCTCTGTGCTGACTGGATAACAATGCCTGGGAGCGAAGATTTAGTCTGTATGAATGATGACATCGTGTAAATTATTCTCAATTGTACAGTTTATTGCCTCCTTCAGGGCATATAATCTGTTTGTAATGTGAGCACCCACTGTTTATGCTCCAGTAAGCTTCATGGTTGGGAGTGTAAACTGCTGCCCCAGCAGAACTTTTCTTGGTCAACTGATCCGTCTGTGAAGATGTGAGCCGTTGTTGGTCTTGTGATAGTTTCCATTTGATGTTCTATTACTTCCATGAACCTCTGCGGGTCACATGCTGATTTTTTAATTGGTCATCTTTCAATGATTATCTTTAGATTCGATTCTTCCCCTGGAGGAGGCTGTCGAAAGTGTTGATATGGTCTATCTTAACCTTTGTTTTTAATGGTCCATTTCAGGTCCATTTTCTCTAAAGTCTTGACCACATTATCCATCCATGAGCTTGTTCTATACTGTTGGTTTTTCTGAAATGATCTCTGTATGCTGTCTTTGATTGACAGTCTGGCGGTTGTTCCATTAAGTTTTCCTATTATTGTGGCTATCCCTTAAGAACATAAGAACATAAGAACAAAGGCAACTGCAGAAGGCCTATTGGCCCATACAAGGCAGCTCCTATTTATAACCACCCATTCCCACTCGTATGCATGTCCAACCCATGCTTGAAACAATCGAGGGACCCCACCTCCACAATGTTATGCGGCATTTTTTTTTTTATTTATAAAAGAAAACCCAAATACAAAACAGACAAATGCATAACAATACAGGAAGACATACAGGGGAAACAGAACAAGGTAATAAACCATGAACACATGAAAACAATACATAACAATACCCAAAAGTAAAGGAAACATGGTACATAACAGGACACCCCGAAACGGGCACTGGATACATAACAAAAACAGAACATCACAGAGAAATAACACAAGAAATAAATAACATAAATAACATAAAACACAGCCACACCCAGAATAATACGGGCAGAAAGACAAAAAGCTAATACAACCACAACCAGCCCAACCACCCAAACACAGGCACACAAGTTTTTTTTTCAGATTCATAAAGGAACCAAGTACATAACAGAAAAAGCACAATAAAAACACCATGAACACATGAAGAACAGACCAAACATACATAAATCCAACAATAAAACAAATAGCGCAAACAGGCTAACAATACCCAAAACACAGGAACACATAAAACAAAGCAAACATCATAATACACAGAGAAAGCATAAGGAGAACAAAGAAAAAATATGTAAAATCATAAAACATACAACAATCCAAGAAACATAAACAAAAGCCACACAAGGTCCAATAACAACACTAGCAGTGCAAGAAATAGAAAGAGAGGCACAAGCACAGAACGTAATAGGGCAAACAGCATAGCCAGAGGGGCACATAATACAACAAAACCGAAGAAACAGATAATCATGAAATTGTATAGCCACACACTAATTACGTTAAAAACATAAGGACCACAATAAACAGGGACACTGAGAAACTAAACATTACATGAAGGGCGCACAATAAATACGTCACATATCAGAACATACACAAGTCCTATACATTCAAGCAAGCACACAAACTATCAAGAGTGCGCATACTTATCCGGCCACTCTGCCGCCGGGAAACGAACACAATACGCCTCCCAAAGCAACAGGATGTCGTCCGGAACAGGGTGAGCATGGACCATACGAGGATCAGGCATCAAGTTTGGCACACCCTCAACAAAAACCCGAGCCTGTGGAACCCAGACAGTCGAGGGGCACCACGGATCAGGCTGCACTCGGTCAATAAAGTCAAATGACAAAGGGTTGGTCGTCTTATCATACGCCTCGCCGGAGTCCAAGATGATTGGGACGGGCTGCCCCTACCGGCCCGGGCGCCGGGCAGTGCACTTGTAACCTCCTTGGCAGCCCCACAGGGTTCCGCGGCAACCACCGGACGTGACACCTGCAGGGGCTCCCCACGCAGAACATCCTTCTTCAGCAACAACACGAGGTCGCAGCCCTCACCAGCAGCCACACCACCTACGTCTGGAGGAGCTACCACCTCCCACTGCGGAGAACCGTCTGCAGAAGAAACAGGAGGTGAATCATAACCACAATCGTCGACATCATCAGGCACATGGACGTCAGCGACCACCATCGACACAGAGCGTGAAGCACCCGGATCCACCACCTCATCGCCCGAAGACCCACCGGCGTCGAAATCCTCCACATCAGCCCAAGCAGTAGAAGAACGCCGGGACCTCTTGGGCACCGGGCGCACATCCTCAGAGCCGGAGACACACCCAGAATCACGGGCATCACAAGCCGTGCGAACCAATGCCCGTCTCAGGACGGCAGCAGCCTCAACCGCAGGGGGAACCGGGCCGCACACAAAAGGACGCCCCGCAGCCCCCCCCAGCACCCAGCTCAGCCGAAACACCCGGCGAAGGCACAGGGCCAGATGCAGCAGCAGAGACGAGGAAGACGAAGACGCCGACGACACGCAGAAACCATCTGGAAGACCCCCGGGAGCAACTGTGACATGGGCAGGAAGATCAGCTGACGGCATCGGAACACCCAGAGGAGGAGCCGCACCATCAGGAGGACTGCCGGGCGACGCAGGGGGAGAAGGAGCCGCACCATCAGGAGGGCTGCCGGGCGATGCAGGGGGAGCCACAGCAGCTAAAGGGACGTCAACATCCTCGCCCACGGAGTCCACCCCAACAGGGAGCGGCGGGAAATCATCCTCCCGGAACAGGTTCACAGGGGCGACAGCAGCCTCCGAGCACCCGGCAGCCTGATGCCCCAACAGGCCACACCGAAAGCAGGTACGGGGCTGCCGGGCATAGAATACCCGGACGTAGTACCCCAGAAGCCGGACCGAAGAAGGGATGTCAGACCTCAGGCGCATCCCAAGGGTACGAATGTTCGTCCTCATACCCTTATACCTCCCTGATGACAGCGTGTGCACCCGCACACTGACGACCGCGCCAAACTGCTGGAAGTAACGCCAGAGTAGAACTTCGGGAAACTCCAAGGGCGCCCCGTGCACACTCACGTAGGTCAGGGCACCACTACGGTCTGTAATGGTCACAGAGCCGGCACCATCCGGCAGCGGCAAGGAACGCCCCTCGTAACGGCGGAGGAAAGCACGATACACCTCCACCTCCGCCAACTTGATAATCACCCGGTGAGCAGTTACCAGCTCCAATCCGTAAACGTCGTCGACCGGGACATGGAGCATGTCACACATGACAAGATCAACTAAATGGTAGCCAATGCAGCCTGTAAACTCCAGTCCCACGGAGTTTACTCTCGTCACAGGAGGGAGAGGGACTCTCATCGCAAGCGGGTGCTGTCAACACCGCTGTTATGCGGCAATTGGTTCCACAAATCAACAACCCTGTTACTGAACCAGTATTTACCCTAGTCTTTCCTAAATCTAAACTTATCCAATTTATACCCATTGTTTCGCGTTCTGTCCTGTGTTGATACTTTTAATACCCTATTAATATCCCCTTTGTTAAGTCCATTCATCCACATGTAAACCTCTATCATGTCACCCCTAACTCTTCGCCTTTCTAGTGAATGCAACTTAAGCTTTGTTAATCTTTCTTCATATGAAAGATTTCTAATTTGGTGAATTAACTTAGTCATCCTACGCTGGACACGTTCAAGTGAATTTATATCCATTCTATAATATGGCGACCAAAAGTGAACTGCATAATCGAAATGGGGCCTAACCAGAGCAAGATATAGCTTGAGAACTGTGGTGTGTGTGTAGCTGAGATAGTCTTGGTAGTAAGGTTGATGTAAAGTCATTCCTGGTTACTGACTTTAATAATAATAAACGATTACATGATAGAGTAGCTCCCAAGCTTGGCAGGCGTCCTGTGTGCTGTTTACCTTCTCTCTTGGCGTCCAGCCGCCGCACATAGAAAACGGATGGTACCATTTTCTGTGAACATGACATCCCTCCTTTTCTTTAAAAAGAATGAATACAGGATGTCTACCATGCTTGTAGCACAAAGCAAAGTTATTGACACAAAGTAAGTTATTAACATATCAAGAGATATTGCATACATTTAACATTAATTAAACACACAAAGAATTTAAACAATCTTTACCACAAAGGATTTCAATGTTAAAAATACATATGCAATGTTAAACAAACATGAAAGAAACTGTAATACAAAGTTACAAAATATTGAATGAGAGATCTGCATTATTCAAACAATATTAAATTTAGTTCAGCATAACAAGTAAATACTTTGCATTACATAGGAACACAATTAATCATCATATCGTGTAGGGCGTTTAACATGTCGTTTTGGACGAGAGTCCTTAAATACAAAAATATCCCTCGATGAATTGTTTATCGAGTTATAACTCATTTTTTCTTTTTCTTTTGCACGACTTTGCACTTCATCATTTTCTACACTATTTGGAATCACTTTGAAATAAGCCATATTACGTGTTATACTATGATCTCTATTACTCGCTGTTACCATAGTTCCTTTTACACTAATCACTTTATATGGTTTTGTATCATACGGCATATCTAGCTTTCCCTCTTTTTTCTTTTTAACGAGAACAGTATCTCCAACCTTTATGAATTGTTCCTTTGCACGTTGATCATGAGCAATTTTCATTTTGCCCTTGGCTAGTGCATCCTTCTGAGCGAGACGTTTATCCGTTACCTTGGCTGGCATGACAGGTAGTGCGATTCTCATAGGACGTCCAAATAAAAGTTCGCCAGGCGACTTGCCCAGTGTTCCATGCGGTGTTGCACGGTAGTTCCTGAGAAAAGCATACATAGCTTGTTTCCAGGATCGTCCTTCGGCATGAGCACAGCGTACAGCTTTCATGAGAGGTTGCATGAATCTCTCTACTTCTCCATTTGCTTGAGGATGTAGTGGCATCACACGGCGGTGTTTGAATCCAATATGCTCAGCAAAGTTGACAAAGTCTTGTCCATTAAATGGCGGTCCATTGTCCGTCTTGACAACTTCAGGAATGCCAAAGTTTGAAAAGATCTTGTCGAGTTTCGGGATGACAGCCTTTGCAGATGTGGAAGTGATGATTTCTACTTCTGGATAACGTGAGTGATCATCAATGACTACCATCAAGTACTCTCCAGTTGGTAGCGGTCCACAGAAATCCATCGATACTTCCATCCATGGTGCAGCAGGTAGTGGTGAAGGTTGTAGAGGTGTGGTCTTGAAGTATCCACTGCAGCTTGGCAAGGGACACAGGCATCATGCATGTCCTTAGCTTGACGATCAATGCCAGGAAACCACACCTTTTCTCGTAGCAGCTGTTTGGTCCTTACAAGACCTTGGTGTCCTTGATGTGCAAGCTTCAGAGCACGTTGCTGGAGAACAGCTGGAATGACGATACGAGTACCTCGCAGCACGGTGTCGCGTTGTTGCGTAACACTTAATTCTGTCTGGATGCGTTCAAGTGCTTTGAATGCATCTTGGTCAACTCCTGAGGGTGGGATGCGTGGAAACTTTTTCTTAGTCAATGCATCCACTGTTGCTTGCAGAGTTGGGTCCTCTAGGGTTGCAGTACGGATTTCATCAAGAGTGAGAGCCTTAGGGACTGCATCACAGGTTACAGAGTGTACATATTCCTCGGCAACTTGCTGATGCTTGGTGATGGTGAAACTGTTGGCAGGATGTCGACTGATGTAATCAGCGGGATTGCCTGCACCTGGCTTGTATTTCACCGTAAAGTTGTATGGTTGCAGACGAAGAGCCCATCTCTCAATGCGAGCTGGTGGTTTGGACTTTGGATTATTGAAGATGGTCTCCAACGGTTTGTGGTCAGTGACTATCGTGGTAAAGGGTGCACCAAGCAGATACACATTGAAGTGTTCACAGCCCCATACAAGAGCAAGAGCTTCCTTCTCTGTCTGACTGTATCGTTGCTCAACATCTGTGAGAGAACGGCTGGCGTAGGCAATTACTACTCTTGAATCTGGTTGACCAGGTTTGTGTTGGGCTAACACAGCACCTAAACCAACAGGACTAGCATCCACCGTTAACTCAGTGTCCATTGATGGATCAAAGTATGCAGCAGTCGCATTTTCTACTAGTGCATCTTTCACAGCATCAAATGCATTTTGCTCGACATCGCTCCAGTACCATGATGCATTTTTCTTCAGGAGCTCACGTAGAGGCTTCGTAATGGTAGCAAAATCTGGAATGAAGCGAGAACAGTAGTTTGCCATTCCCAGAAAACTATGTACTTCAGTGGATGTTGAAGGAGGTGCAGCATTCTTGATATCTGCAACTTTCTTAGGATCTGGAGACAGACCTTTGTCACTAAGTACATGTCCAAAGAATTCAATTTTATGTTGATTGAACTCACACTTTGCTCGGCTTAGCGTCAAATTCTTTTCTCGTAAGCGTTGCAATGTTGCACGAAGAGCTTTGTCGTGTTCAGCTTGGGTACGGCCATAAACAATGATGTCATCAGACATGTTGTCAGCATTAGGTATATCTTGCAATACCTGGCTGATGATGTGCTGGAATACTTCAGCAGCACTGTTAATACCAAAACTCAGGCGCTTGTACCTATACAGACCTCGATGTGTCGTAAACGTTGTGATGAATCGACTCTCATCATCAAGTTCAAGCTGATGATAGCCCTTGTTTAAATCTAACTTGCTGAATACAGTTGCACCATTCAAGCGGTAGATCATATCATCTACAGTGGGTGTAGGATGGCGTTCACGCATTATTGCCTTGTTGGGAACACGCATGTCTACACAAATGCGTATCTCATCTGGATTCTTCGGCTTTGGTGGAGTGACAATTGGGCTTACCCATGGTGTTGGGCCTGTTACCGGTTCAATGATATCTAGTTCTATCAGCCTATCCAGTTCGGCATCGACTTTCTTGCGAGTATGGAATGGTTGTCGGCGATGTGGTTGGGCAACTGGAATTACATCTGGGTTGATATGCAGATGTACCTTGCTATCAGTATAACAACCTATGGATTTAAACCGATCAGAAAATTCAGCAACAATAGCATCAACATTGTTTGCAGATTCCACTGCTACAGCATTAGAAAGCTGAAGTAGCCCCAATTTGGTTGAAGTCTTGTAACTGAGTAAAGACTCCTTTGCATTCCTAACAACATGGAATGTAGTAATGAGCATTGCATTCTTTGACTTAATCTCTGCAGTGAAAGTTCCAATCACTGGTAAGGCTACCTTTGAAGCATAGGCAGTGGCTTTGCCATTATAGTTTTCAAGCTTTGGGAACTGTTTTTTAAATTTTTCATAGTGGCACTCAGCAATGGTGTCAATGTTTGATCCAGTGTCAATGAGAATTTTGAGACAAATGCCAGCAATGTATACTATAGTCTCTGGGTTGTTTGGAAGATCATTCCATTCTGTGATTGATTGTACTCCATAAATATAATCACATTCACTGTCATCTGAGACTGGTTGTAATGAAATGTTGTCTTGTATATTATTAACATTCTTGATTTGAGGTGCAATATTGTGTTTGCCACCTCGACTCCTATGACTTGATCCTCGTACATTGCTTTTATTTATTGATTGTGGTTTCTTTAGTGCGGAACGACACATAGCACCAAAATGACCTAGTTTTCTACACTCATAGCACTTCTTACCTTGTGCAGGACAAACATTATCTTGGTGTGGGTAGTCTCCTCCACAATTGTAACATTTATTATTGACAACCTCTGATGTGAGTCGTTGTGACTGCTTGAGTCTTGTTCCATGACTCCAGTTGTGATGTGGTTCTCGGCTCAATTTAATGTTAGGTTTGGCATGATATCTTCTATGATCATGGTGTACTCCCTGAACCTTACATACTTCATGACTGTTAGTAACAGTGGCAGAACCGTTGTTGGCACTGCACTCCATGACACGAGCATCACGTGCAGCATCTTCCATTCGACGAGCCATATCCAGTATCTTGTTAAGAGAACTTTCATCATCAACAAGTTCTAGAGCTCTTCGACGAAGACGTGTAGATGTGCATGTTTCAATTATTTGCTGTTTGATTTCTTTGTCAACATCAGCAAACTCACAATGGGCTGCTAAACCCTGCAGACGTGTATGGTATTGATCAACAGTTTCATTAGAGAGTTGTTTTGCTCTCCTGAAATGCATAATTTCCATAGCAGTATTTTGCCTTGGTTTGAAATGCTCAGTTAATTTGGCCTTGGCAGTGTCATAATCTTTGGCACCACCAGTATCTTTCAGTGTATCAAAGATATCACAAACTCTATCACCTGCATAATGAAGCAGAAAGGCACGCTTTCTTTCAGCACTTTTGATGTCAGAAACTATCAACAAATTTTCAAACCTTTTAAGCCATTTGACCCACCTCTGTGACAGGTTTGTCTGGTCACAGTCAGGATCAAATGCAGGAAACTGAGGTATATTTGCCATTTTTACTGAATAAATTTAAACTTATCACTTAAAATGTTCCTCAGAATATATAACACTTACTGCACTGTATATGTTATTTAAGAATTCACTGTAATTACTTTAATTTTGCAAAGCACACAAGCATTTTAATGCAAAAGTTCACAACAGTGCACAACACAGCAGCAACTGACTTCTTACCTAGCCCTTGTGTACATGTGTTGTTTCCTACTCACAGCAACACAGCAGTTGTTAGCAGTTGGTACAGCATTGTCAGCAGTTGGTACAGCAGTAGGCAGCAGTTGTCAGCAGTAGGCAGCAGTTGGCAGCAGTAGGCAGCAGTTGGTTCACAGCGTGAAGAATTTTGTAGCACGGAGCGTCGTTTCGTAACCAAAACATCGGGTTTTGTACACTGCATCAAAGCGTCGTTTCGTACACAGCGTCGGCAGATTCCTCTCACACAGCAACAATCAGCACAGCTTGGGTAGCACACAGCATTGGCCAGCACACAGCAACGGCCAGCACACAGCAACGATCAGCACACAGCAACAGTCAGCACACAGCATGGGGTTGCATACAGCATCGGGTATGGTGCTCACAGACAGCTTCTCCTTCCTCCTCTGGGCGAGACAGCATGCTCCTTCCTTGTGTTTTGTTGAACAAAATACCTGCGTTCCCAGTTCATCCTCGTCGCCAGTGTGGTGTCTGTGTATAGCTGAGATAGTCTTGGTAGTAAGGTTGATGTAAAGTCATTCCTGGTTACTGACTTTAATAATAATAAACGATTACATGATAGAGTAGCTCCCAAGCTTGGCAGGCGTCCTGTGTGCTGTTTACCTTCTCTCTTGGCGTCCAGCCGCCGCACATAGAAAACGGATGGTACCATTTTCTGTGAACATGACAAGAACCACACCAGGTGTCTTGTTACTAAAGCAGCGATTAATAAATCCGAGTGTCCGATTTGCCTTATTACGAACATTCATGCTTTCATGAATGAACATTCATTGATCCTTTTGTTTTAAATTCTTACTAATTATAACTCCCAGATCCCTTTCGCAATCCGACTTCGCAATCTCAACACCATCTAGCTCGTATCTTGTAACTCTATCATCATTACCTAGCCTCAGAACTTTACATTTATCAGCATTAAACTGCATCTGCCAATCCTTTGACCATTTCAAATCCCTATTTAGATCAACTTGAAGTGCAAGCGAGTCCTCCTCCGAATTAATTTCCCTACCGATTTTCGTATCATTTGCAAATGTTGCTACTCGAACCTGAATCTAAATCATTTATATATATTATAAACAACCGAGGTCCCAAGACAGAGCCTTGAGGCACTCCACTTACAACATTTTCCCACTCTGACTTGACTCCATTTATACTAACTCTGTTTCCTTTGTATAGCCATGCCTTAATCCAGCTTAATATAGCACCCCCAATACCATGAGCCTCTATCTTTTAATCAGTCTTTCATGTGGCACTGTATCAAAAGCTTTGCTAAAGTCAAGGTACACAACATCACAATCCTTACCACTATCAACTGCCTCAACTATGATAGAATAAAAAGATAACAAATTTGTTAACATGAACGGCCATTTATAAAACCATGTTGCGACTCTATTATTAATTTATGTTTTTCAAGATGAAGACGAATTTTATTTGCTATTATAGATTCGAGTAACTTTCCCACAATAGACGTTAGGCTAATTGGTCGATAGTTAGACGCAAGTGATCTATCTCATTTCTTAAAACCTGGTATCACATTAGCAACTTTCCAAAACTATGCACTCTGCCTGACTCTATTGATTATTAAATATGATTGACAGTGGGTCACAAAGCTCCCTTTGCATTCTTTAAGCACCCTGGCAAACACTTCATCCGGCCCTGGGGATTTGTTTGGTTTGAGTATTCTATTTGTTTAAGAACATCCCTCCCTGGTAACTGCGAACTCGTCAACCTGTCCTCTGTCCCCTACCACATAGACTTGTTCGGCTGAAGGCATATTGTTAGTTCCTCTTTAGTAATACAGATACAAAATATTTATAAAAATACTACTCATCTCTTCATCACTATCTGTTATTTGACCTGTCTCAGTTTTTAAGGACCTATCCTTTCCCTAGTCTTAGTTCGATATAACTGAAAAAACCTTTTAGATTTGTCTTTGCTTGCCCTGCTATACGAACTTCATAGTTTCTTTTTGCTTTCCTTATCTCTTTTTTAACATTTTAACCAGTTGAACGAATTCCTGTTCTAAAGTGACCTCCCCATTTTAATCCTTTTGTACCAAGCTCTCTTTTACCTATAAGGTTTTTCAATTTCTTTGTTATCCACTTTGGGTCATTAGTATTCGATCTATTCAAATGTGTGGTATACTACGTTCCTGGCTTTGTTTAGAATATTCTTAAATAAGTTATATATTGAATCCACATCGAAACCCATTTACATCACCTATCACTGGGTTCATGTCTCGCTCCAAGACCGGCCACACCCCATACCCAAGACTTTCCAATCAATTTGACCAAAAAAATTTCTTAGGCTATTAAAATCAGCTTTTCGAAAATCTGGCACTTTAACAGAATTTTTCCTACAGGTCTATTCCATTCTATGCAAATGATTTCTTTGTGATCACTGTTCCCTAGCTCACTCCCTATTTTTCGATGTCATTATTTGTGTTTCCCTGTTAGTTAACACTAAATCTAAAATATTATTTTCCCGTGTTGGTTCCTTAATGTGTTGCGTAAGAAAGCAATCGTCAATTAATTCTAGAAAATCTTCTGCTTCACTATTCCTGTTTTGTTCAACCAGTTTATTCCACTCAAATTAAAGTCACCCATGACATAAATACTGTTAGATCTAGATGCCCTAGATATTTCATCCATAGATGCTTTGCTTCCATTCTGTCTAAATTTGGTGGCCTATATATAACTCCAATTATAAATTATTTGCTTTTTCGTTAATTCTATCCAAATAGTGTTGGCTCAGTTTTGATTCCCTCTTTGAGACTACATTTCAAATTGTCCCTAACGTATATGGCTACTCCACCACCTCGTCTAATATTATCTCTGTGTGAAATAGTTTTAAATCCATTTATTTGATATTCGGCTAATAGTTCTCTATTATCAACATTCATCCACGTTTCGGTAAGTGCAATAATATCTATTTTCTGTGCAGACAAGAGCATTTAATTCGTAATTTTATTTCTTAGACTTCTACTGTTTGTGTAATATACCCTAAGTGAATTGTTATTTTGAGGCCCTTCTCTTCCCTGATCATTTTGCCAATTCCTTTCTCCGCAAAACACATACTTTTTTTACATCCTTCCTCCAAATCAATTCCCATACCTCTATCTACTAACAGTTTAAACCCAAACAAACACCTCTAACATTCTTCCAACGAATTTGCAACAGCAACAACCCCAG
>WNGS01003850.1:19707-32833 GCA_020271785.1 Procambarus virginalis
GTGCTGTCGGCCTTCTGGCCGGTGGTCTATGTTTTATTTGTTCTGTTCTGTATTCTGTGTTGTTTTTATTGTATTTAAATTGCATGCTTTGCATGTAAAATAAAAAATAATAAAAAAAAACTTACTAATTTTGCTAGGGAAGTGACAGCTTTTATCACCCCTGATGAAGCATTCGAATTTAATGTGATGCCGTTTGGACAGAGAAATGCCCCAGCAACTTTTCAAAAGTTGATGAATTTCTTGCTAAAAGATGTGCCATATTGTCGAGCATACTTAGGTGACATTGTGATTTTTAGTAAGTGTTGGGAAGACCATATGTCTAGTTTGAAACAATTGTTTGCAGTGTTACGACATGCTAATCTAACTGTAAATGTAAATAAATGTAGCTGGGCTAAGGGAACAATAGTTTACTTAGGACATGAGGTCGGACAAGGTATGTTAGTCCCGTTGCAAGACAAGATCCAGGAAATCGTGGATTACCGAGTACTAACGAGCAAGAAATCTGTGCAGAGGGTTATTAGAATGTGTGCATACTATAGAAGATATTGTAAGAATTTTTCCTTTGTTTTCCATTGTTGCAAGAGTGTCAGAACTCTTTTCAGAAGTTGAAAGGAATTCTCTCAACGTCACCTGTATTAGCCAGTCCACAATTTGATAAGCCATTCATAATGCACATAGACGCTTCGGATTTAAGAGAAGGTGCGGTTCTTTTCCAGGTAGGACCAGATGGTTTAGAGCACCCTGTATACTATTTTTCTCGTAAATTTGATAAGGCACAAACTAATTATTCTGTGGTGGAGAAGGAAGTTCTTTGTTTGATTTGGCCGGTTAAGAAATTTGAAACATACTTGTCAGGTAATCAAGTTGTAATATACACAGATCATAATCCCCTGGCATTCATTAACTCCATGAAATTTAAGAACCAAAGAATTCTTAGGTGGTCTTTGATTTTACAAGAGTTCAACATAGTAATTCGACATATCCCTGGAGGTAAAATGTAATTGCAGATGCCTTATTCAGAGGATTCCCCATTGCAGTGCCCTAATGTGAATTGTTCTATACATAAGGATGCATTTACCTTTTGTTTATCTCATATGGGTCATTTAGTTGATTTTGTGTTGTTGGAGTACTCAATGCCATACCCGTATGTAGTCAAAAAATGAAATCAACCTTCAGTTAATTTAATTTTTGCTTAAAGACAGGGAGGGATGCTATGAATCTGTGTTTGATTCTAACATTCATCATGCTAAATATGTATGTCCATTATTTCTTTGCCCCATTAAGTAAATATGACATGGTATCCAGTTGTGTTCAAGTATAATTATGTTTGATGTAATTATAGCATGCTGTAGTGTGCCTGTATTGAATATTTTCTTAGGCTATTTGCAAGTTTATTCCTGTGGGTGGAGTCGGTGGCGTCTCATTGGGGGATGACCATATTTGGGATGTTCCAGTGTGCAGGCCGTGTATCAAACTAGTGTCAATGTTTCACCTTTGGAATTATTCCTGTTTATTAATTGTACTCAATTTCTTTTTACACATTAGCAGTGTTATATACACATAAGTTTACTTATAATTATGATCTTAAGTATTACTCTTTGTTAGCAGAGAATCATGAGGTTTCATGTGGGTTTTAGTTTGGTCTTTTTGGTAGACGCCATGCTGTACATGCTGGACGAACGCCAGTCACGTGGGTAGAGCTGGCGGGTGGAGACATGTGTTGAGTTAGGTCTGTGGTATATGTTTATTGTTTAGTAGCATAGCTAATTTCCTAATTTCATAGCTAATTTATGTATATTGCTTTGTTGCGTAAGCAGTTTGTTTTTACCCCTAGACACTTATTGAGGCAAGGCCGTATTATTACATTTGTTTAACAACTGCAACAGAGGAACCATACCCAGAGGTCAAGGGTCGTAACACACCTGTACTCCAGAACTGTCTCTGCCAGTGGTTGAGATTCGGAGGGAAGGTTGAAAGTGAACATCTTGAGGGACACAGCTGCTCTACAATCTGCTCTGTTTCTGAAGTCAGCTGTACCCAACGTCACCTTCACCGGAGAGACTGTCCTCATTACAGATCTCACTGCAACTACTCCTTATCCACTTGCCAGAGTCCGCCTGGATTGTTCGTTTATACAAGGTGAAGTCTAAGTCGCCATCCGGGAAAAGCTTTTTCCCATGTCAAGAGTTCAACTCCTCCTAGGCAACGACTTGGCAGAAGATAAATAACCTGCAAATCTAATCATCACAGAAAACCCCCAGGTATGTGACTCATCAATGGAAAATCCTATCTCGGAGTTTGTTAAAGAAGAGGTACAAGCAACAGATGATTCTGATGACGTCTCCAATCCTGTCCTGGTGAGGACACGTGCACAAGCCGTACTCCTGCAACCAGCTGCTCCATCTGCTTCAGCTATACCTCAAGATTCACGGAGCCTCCCACCGAATCTCACCATGCTGGAGTTCCGTAAGTTGCAGAGAGAGGATCCCTCCCTAACATCTTTATTCTTACAGGCTGAGACACAACCTAACTTTATCCCTGGGTTCTTTGTGGTGAATAAAGTGCTCTACTGCTATTATATACCCGGCAAAGTGAAGGAGGACAACAATCGGGTTAATGTCAAACAACTGATCGTTCCTACCAGCCTACGGTCAGATATCTTGCGTCTGGTCCATTGATCTCACTCACACTGCAGGTTCTACAAGACCTACAAGACCCTGAAACAGGACAACTACTGGCCAGGTATGATTCGTGATGTGAAAAACTTAGTGAAAAATTGCAAAAAGTCTCAGACGAGAGGTAAGCCAAACGCTCCCCTATTCAAGGCACCACTAATGTAGGTATCAGAGTCTTCTGAGCCGTTCAACCAGTCCATCAACAACCATGACGAGCCTCTGTCCCAGACAAGCTCAGGTAACGTACAAATAAGTAATATCTCGTGTTCTACTACCAGTTTTTCCACAGCCGTTTCCGTCCAGAAACTGTGAAGAACCTCAGGAAGCAATGCCCACAGTGCAGACATGCCCAGGAAAGTCAGAGCAAATGTGATCACATCTTCTCTAACGACATGTGTAAGACAATCAACGTCTCTAAGGTATTGTCTGTTCCTTCTTGTTGTACTTTGCCTGACTGCAATGGTTCTAAATTCTCGATCTGTTTCACCACCAGGAAAGATCCTGTTCTCTACAAACCTATTCCAAATAAACGTGCTCTTCAAGCAACTTTACCAGCCCTCAGCTAAAATATTGTAAGACAAACTTACCTTCAATTGTATTTGAAAGGCGTATATCCTTGTTTTGTACTAACTCCTTTCTCACCCTGCTAGGTATTAGAAAACCATCGGTCTTCCACCCTGACGATAGGAACACAATCATACCACATCGAGATGGGATCATGAACTCCAGCTACAATCATCATTGAGGAGCCACTCAACATTCTGCCCGGTGTGCAACACAACGAACCATCAAATCCATTAGGTTACAACTTCATCTCCCCAGACTTCAACATTCTTCGGTCCATGCAGAGGGCCCAGTTCAACAAAAATCTAGTGCTTTGCTGGCTCCTGCAGCACAACCTCAACATCCTCTAGGACCTCCACATTCTTCGGTTCCTACATTAGGATCAGTTTTCCAAACTACGCTGTGTCCTGTAGCACCATGTGAACATATTGTATCACAGCCTCATTAGGTTCCTACTGCTGACCCAGTTCTCCAATCAGCACTTGCTACGCTACACCTTACATCTGAAAAACCATCTCACCATCTCCTCGGATCACCACTCTCGCTGATCCATTCAGCAGGCTCGTCTCTACAACAAACTTGTACTTCACTAAGTCCTGCAGTGCTACCTCAATATCTTCCACAAGCACCATTCTCTTCAGTTCCTGCAGCAGATCCAGTTCACCAACCAGCACCTACATTTGCTTTTCTGGGCCATGTATATGCAGAATATCAACATCTTCTTTATCAAGGACCCCGATAACGTCATCGCCGACGCACTCTCAAGAGTCCACGAGGTGGACTCTTCCACTTCTACTCAACATTCTACTGCAGTCGAACAAGCAATAGGAACAGGCTTTGGGGGGGGGGGGAGTTTTCACAAGAATCTCCATAGAGAAGAAGATTGAGCCTGTTCCACCATCACTTTTTCTACCACTTCGTCTGCATATTCAAGAATTTACAGCAGGAGCCACAACTAGTGCTCAGACATCTACTCCACCCTACTCTCCAATACTCGTGACCCCCAGCACACCTGGGGGTGCTGGGGGTCTTCCACCACCTGCTGGGTGCTGGTGGAAGGCTGGGGGCCTTCCACCACATTAGGAAGCGATGTGGTGGAGGCTGACTCCATACACAGTTTCAAGTGTAGATATGATAGAGCCCAATAGGCTCAGGAAGCTGTACACCTGTTGATTGACGGTTGAGAGGCGGGACCAAAGAGCCAGAGCTCAACCCCCGCAAGCACAACTAGGTGAGTACAACTAGGTGAGTACCTGGTTGTGGCCAGCTCACACCACCGACCGGGAACAAGCACTCTGCTAGTTTGTCTGAGCTGGCTCCCATTTATCGTCACACCAGCGCCACCAACATTGGTCCAGCCCCATATAAATAGAAGCCGACCACCACTACCAGCAGAATATTCCTCAGTGCTCAAATTGCTAGATTTTTTTCATAATTAAAGTATTTAAATTTTTCCAGTTTCCTGTATTTTATCCTACATTTACCACACTATGAAGAAGTCACCATAGCAGTTTTATTTTAATTTGTTTTTACTTTTTTTTATATGTTCTTGGCATTCCATCTGCCCTAATACACTGCATTTAGTCATTTTACAGTATCACTATGTAAAGATTTTCTTAAGCATTTCTTCCCAGTGCCTACCATGCGCTCGTAAAATCCTCCTTGCCACGGTGCTCTAGGAGTTATAAATTTCCATTGGCACTGTCTCTGAGCACTGCACGTACCTGTGGATAGTTCCATATTTCTCTTAAGCAAGCCTCTCCTGCCACAAAATTTGATCCATTATCAAAGACCATCAATTTGGGATAAGATCAACGGGCTGCATACCTACGAAAGACTTGTAGGAACTCTTCTGCACTCATGTCAGAAGTTATTTCAAAGTGTAAACCTCGTGTGGTTGCACACATGAAGGGACATATATAGGCTTTCACCCGAGTTTTATCTGGAGTGTCTGTTAAAATACGAGCTCCTATGTATTCTACACCTGTGGTCTCAAAGGGACGAAGGTGGACAACTCGTTCTTTAATTTAAAAAGTGGTGGAGGTCCTGGGTAAGGACACATTTGAGCACTATACCTCCTGCAGATCACACATGATATAATAAGGGATTTGACAGTTTGGCGACCTTGGGGAAGCCAAAATTTCTGTCGTAAATCAGTGAAGAGTGTCTAGGACTCCACCGTGTAATGTACCATGATCATGGTGATGTAAAACTATAAGTTTAGTTGTGATGTGGTGACGAGGCAAAAGCATAGGATTCTTTGCTTCTAAGTCAATTTCAGCCTGAAGCAGACGTCCTCCACGCCTTAAGATATTGTTATTATCAGAATCAAACCAAATGCCCAGGGACTTGGTTAATTTGTCTGAAAGATGTTTATAATTTCTTCCATAAGTCTCCATTTGAGCTTGTTTGACCCAGTATTTGAGGGGACTAGGAAATTGAAAATTTAATTCTTAGATTATTAAGGAAATCAAATACAACTTAAGTAACTCTTAGCAATTTACCCAAGCTAGAATAATAGTTAGGATTAATAGCTAAAGTTTGAGGGGGTTCTAGATCCACAGTGGGGACAGTGATATTGGTCACTATGACTTGTGGCTTCTGTTTAGGCCACTGACCAACCGTCGGGGTCCTGTAAACCACATCTCGGTTTTCACTAGTTGTTTTAAAGTTAAACCTCCTAATAAATAGTCAGCTGGATTGTCCTTGGTGGGGACATGTCTCAATTTATAGTCAGCTGCTAGTTCTCATATTTTCCTAACTCTGTTACTGACGTAGGGAGTTTTGTTGTTGTTTTTTACCCATTGTAAGATTGCCTCGTTGTCTGACCACACTACTATCTCACCAAAGTAAATATTATTGAGTGTCTTAATCAGGCAAAGAGCCAGTCTTACACCTGTTAATAAAGCTGTTAACTCCATTTGGGGTAGTGACCTTTTCTTTATTGGGGCCACTCTAGCCTTAGAAGTAAGTAAAAATTATTGTTGAATGTTTACTAAATAGTGCCATATGCTTTGCCTGAGGCATCGCAAAACACGTGCAAATTTGTGGGTAAATTTGGCCTTAAAGCATTACGAGGAACTTTCAGAATACTAAGTTTATTGATATCCATAGTTAACTGCTGCCATTTATCTTGCAGATCATTAGGTAATGGATCATCCCAACCCATATTAGTCTGTCAGCACTCATGCATGAGGAGTTTACCTTTATTTAAAAGAGGACTAAGTAAGCCTAAATGGTCAAATGATTTACTGACATACGAGAGTAACTTTCTCATGGTTAAGGGAGAATTATTAGTTTCCACAGACTTGATATTGAATTCGTCAGTGGAAATATTCCATTCTGTGCCTAGAACTTTCAATTTATGTGGGATTTGATACTCAGGAAATTGATCCTCGATTATTTGATTCAGTTGTTGATTATTAGGGGCCCACGACTGTAAAGGCATATTGGCTCCCAGTAACTCACGTTTAGCCTGATGATAAATTTCCACTAATTTGGTTTCATCATTAGTAGTTCCCTTGAAGTTATCGACATATAAGTTGGTACTAATTTCAGCCTTGTACAGGCTATCAGATTTCTTTAAATGAGCATCCAAGGTGGCTTGGAGTAAAAATGGTGATGATGTACCTCCAAATTGAATTGATGTGAACCTATACGTGATGATCTCACTATTAGGATCACTAGGGCCCTTTACCCAGAGAAATTCTGTAAAATCACGGTCTTCCTTCTTGCAAACCTACTCTCAAAAAGGCTTAACTGATATCAGCCGTATAAGCATAAATTCCTGAGTGAAACTGCAATAGTACATCTTGGAGTCATTAAGTTAGCCTCGGCCCAGTTTGTAGGCAATCATTAAGGGACACACACTATCTGCCTTTACTTTATAGCTACAGTTAAACGCAATTCTAATAGGTGTCGTAACTGAGTCTTTCAAGATAGCGTGGTGAGGCAAATAATGTCTTAATTTATTTTTTTCATCTTGGACAATAACTTCTATAAATTTGTTTGAAAGTTGTTGCTGTATCAATTCATGATAGTCATAGTTTGTCAGGTTGTTTGTGTAACCTAACTATCTGTGATTTCAATTTGAGAATGTCATTAAATAATTTACAGAGAGCTGTGAGTGGTTCAGCTTCCATGGCAATTTAACCCAATATTGGTTATCCTGATAGATGACTGAGTTGAGAGAGTGTTGGTAAGTCCATGTGTCATCTGGACTCCGTTGTTCAGGGACAATACCTACGGTGTCTAAATCCCATAATTTATACACAGGGGGATCAGAGTCATCCTCAGCTATGTCTCTGAGTTGTAGTGGTGACTGTTCTAAGCCCAGTCACGCCACTATGATTGAATTATTATGTTAGTTAATTGTAGGTGTAGATTTTTTGCTGAGGTAGCACTGGTCCTGTAAGTAATTTTCCTCCAGCTGACAGCAACAAATTCATACCACGTTGCTTGGTGCATCCAGTAATAAACCTCTGATAATAATCTTCCCCTACAAGAATACCCACGTCGGTGAGGCGGTCAGAATTTATCATGTAACCAGCTAGCTTCATGCCGCTGCATTTAAGAAGTTTAACTGTATTCCCAAGACCTGATACATGAAGATCAAATTAGATCGAGTCAACGACGATGGCTTGTATTGGGCTAGTATAGCCTCCTAGACGTACCAAATTTCTTGCAAATTGGTAATCACGAGGTCCACTATTGGTCAAGAATTCTGAAATATTCAGTTTCACTCGACTTAAAGTTTTCATTTTTAACTGATCAACCAAATGTTGAGTAATGAAGGTCCTTTGAGAACCTTAGTCAAAAAGACCACGAGTGGAGATCCTAGACTTCATGCTAATTATTTCAGTTGCTCTGTAGGTAATGTGGTGGTATAATCTGATTCTGTAGCAAGTACATTTACTTCCTGATGTACTTTGCAATATTGTACCGAGGTGGAGTTGCTTGAATCTTTATGAGGATTCGTTTATCCTGGTCAGATATCTCCACACAAAGTATAATAATGTCGACCTTTGTGGCACTTATTTCACACACGTAGGGCAACGGTACAGTTATCAAGGTCATGAGAACCCATGCATTTCGTGCATCAGAGAAATTCTTGAAGACGTTTAATCCTGGAATTACGGTACTGCACTTGTAAGTGAGGTGTTCCATATTGCAGAAAAAAAATTCTCTCTCCCTCCTTTTGGATTAGTCGTCTTAGCAGGTGTATTAACTACCGTTTCAGTGGGAGTCAAAGAATAATTACCTATGCTACTACTTTTACCTCTTGCTGCTGGAGTAGTTAATTTAGTTTTGCATTTATTAGACTTAACTGAAGTCAATTTTGTTTTCACTGAATTCTCAGTGTTAGGCTGTTTGGGTTCAGATTTAATTTTGTCTTGAGCCTTTCGCCTATTGACAGTGATTTTCAGTCCCTAAAATATATGATCAAGAGAGATAATCTCTGTCTTGTAATTAAGAGCAGATTTCTGCTAAAATATTATGAGGAAGTTAGCTCCGAAGGAATAATTTAAGTGACAATTCAGAAGCTTATACATTTACTTTAGTACCTAGTGCTTTCACGAGAGACTCTATTTCTAATCTGAAGTTCTGAAGGGAGTCTGGTCTGTTACTGGATGAACTTATATCTACTAATTGATAAAATAAATTAGCTACACTTCTCTGTTGCAGTAATTAACTTCCAACAATTGTATAGCTACATCATAATTACTATCTGTGAGAGATAAGTTAGCTATTACCTTCTTAGCTTCCCCTCTGAGGCGGCTTTGAAGGTAAAAAAATTTGATTACTGTATCTATAGAGGTTTTAGAATTTATATGGACATTAAATGATGTCCAAAATGAACCTCAATTCTCTTCATCCAGTCCAGCAAATGTGGGCAAGTCCAAAGAAGATAAACGTGCCTCTGCTTGTAATACACTGGGTTGAGATACAGTAATCTTTGGAGTTACTTTGTAGTTTTCAACTAAACAAAGTACAAGATTAAATTTGTCTTGGGTGTCATCTTCATACTGAGGTGTTTCTGCTCTAGCTTGATCTATTTCATCATGATCAATATCACTATCCGTTAACACACTGATGTAAGACCCAATCATAGCCTTGACTAGTTCGAACTTGAGATCAGCTACTCTCAGAGAAATTTCCAACTTATGGTAATCAACTGGAGTTGCCTCTGATAAGTTTTCTGACTTATTGAGCAATCTAGTTAAATGACCTTAAGGCCTACCACGGATCTCTTTAGTTTTTCAGGAGTAGACATGGTGACTTTATGTTCAAGCTTTGTAGGGCTTGAATAATTGTTACTGAAGTAACTTGGATACTTGTTTATTTACTCGCCAGTATCGTGATAATCTATATACATAAAAATGGAAATGTTCGTTTGTTCATAATCGCTAATCTCCGGAATTTCGTCACCGATTGCTTTGAAATTTGTCCACAACGTTCCATTCACATTCGAGCAGGTTTTTATATACATACTATATAGATGTGTGTGATACTATATTTACCGTCTGTGACGGTAAAAAAAAAAGAAACATGCTTTTTCTGAAAAACTGTGTTTTTCATGTGAGGGAAGTCTTCGAAATCTCTTTACCGATTGCGTGAAATTTTGACACAACGTTGCATTCGAATAGGCGCGTCCTTTTATAAAGGCTATATACTGCCTCACCTGTGAAATAAAAAAAACATGCTTATTTTGAAAAACAGCCCCATTGTGGTCACAAGAGCAACACACGCTGTGTAATCTCCGAAAAGTTCTTCACTGATTGCTTTGAAATTTTGACACAATGTTACATTCGAATAGGCGCGTCTTTTAATATATCTACTATATATATGCCACCCCTATGACAGGTAAAAACATGCGTTTTTGAAAAACAACGCCATCTATTACACATAAGATAACACATGCTATGCTAAATATGTACGATTACATTTCAATGTTTCTGATTTCATTGATAAATGGAATTTTCATAATTTCCATTTATTTTAATTTTTATTTAATTATTTGGTGACATTGCGTTGGAATTTAGCTGTGTTGAACCATACCATTCATTTCTTGAGTATAGATTATTTTCTATTTTTTCATTATTTTCATTTCGTTTTTTGAATTATTTTTCTTATATTTCAGTGATGGGGACATCTGGGGCCAGATTCACGAAGCAGTTAGCAAGTAACTTACTAAAGTGTACATCGTTCCACAATCTTTGATGGCTTTGGTTGCATTTATTACCAGTTTACAGGCATGAAAACTTGTCAATCAACTGTGTTATTGTTATAAACTGCCTCCTGGGGCTTCGGAGCTCATTAACTGTTTAATAATTGTCAACATGGCTGCCATTGATGAGAAGAGATGTACAGGTTCGTAGTGTTTGCCTAACTTGTTTGTGAATTAGCCCCAGATCATTGATGTTCCCAATTTTCTGATTGGAACATCAGATCATTTGATCATCAGACGAGGGAGTGGGGAATGGTGGGGAGGGGACGAGGGGACAGGAAGTTGGGGATGGTGGGAACGAGGGGAATGGGAATGGCTAGGATAACATGGGGACAGAAGAGTGGGGGATAGTGGGGAGGATGAGGGGATGCGGGAGGAGGGGAATGGTGGTGAGAATGAGGGGACGGGGGAGGAGGGGGGAATAAGGTAGGAGAGGAGGAGGGGATGGTGAGTAGGGAATGCTTAGGAGGACAAGGGGGAAGCGGGAGTGGAGGATGAAGGGGAGGAAAAAGGGACGAGAGAGTGGGGAATGGTTGGAGGACGAGGGACCGGGGAGGGGGGGATATATTTGGAAGGACTGGGAGACTGGGTAAGGGTGCTGTGGCTCGGCAACGCACGTGCGTGCAGAGCCACAGCAATGCCATGGACGGGTACACCTAGTTATATAAATAAAGATGTATATAATATATATATAATATAATATACTATATATATAGATATATATGATATATATATATATATAATATACATGTCGTACCTAGTAGCAGAATGCACTTCTCAGCCTACTATGCAAGGCCTGATTTGCCTATAAGCCAAGTTTTCCTAAATTATATATTTTTCTCTAATGTTTTCTTATGAAATGATAAAACTACCATTTCATTATGTATGAGGTAAATTTTATTTTATTGGAGTTAAAATTAACGTAGATATATGACCGAACCTAACCAACCCTACCTAACCTAACCTAACCTATCTCTATAGGTTAGGTTAGGTTAGGTAGCCAAAAAGTTAGGTTAGGTTAGGTTAGGTAGGTTAAGTAGTCGAAAAAACAATTAATTCAGGAAAACTTGGCTTATTAGGCAAATCGGCCTTGCATAGTAGGCCGAAAAGTGCGTTCTGGCTATTAGGTACGACATATATATTATATATATTATATATATATATATATATATATATATATATATATATATATATATATATATATATATATTTATGTCGTACCTAGTAGCCAGAAACGCATTTATGAGCCTACTATGCAAGGCCCGATTTGCCTAATAATCCAAGTTTTTCATGATTAATTGTTTTTCGACTACCTAACCTACCTAACCTAACCTAACCTAACTTTTTCGGCTACCTAACCTAACCTACCTATAAAGATAGGTTAGGTTAGGTTAGGTAGGGTTGGTTAGGTTCGGTCATATATCTACGTTAATTTTAAACTCAAATAAAAAAAAATGACCTCATACATAATGAAAAGGGTAGCTTTATCATTTCATAAGAAAAAATTTAGAGAAATAAATTAATTCATGAAAACTTGGCTTATTAGGCAAATCGGGCCTTGCATAGTAGGCTGAGAAGGGCGTTCTGGCTACTAGGTACGAAAATATATAATATATATATATATAATATATATATATATATATATAATATATATATATATATATATATAATATATATTATATTTACCCTAAAAGGGGTACCACCTCTGGTGCAAGTGTAGGGACCCATATATAAATAAATATATATACATATACAGATATATATATATATATAATATATATATAATATTATTGCAATGCTACAGTTTACAGAGAATACACACACACACACAAAATATATACAATTAAACAATCAGCGTTCGAAGCCTCGTCCAGCTCCTCGGAGGTGGGTGCGAACCCAGGATATATATATATATATATATATATATATATATATATATTATATAAATATATATATATATATATATATATATATATATATAATATATATATATATATATATATATCACTAACTGAAAACTCACACCCCAGAAGTGACTCGAACCCATACTGCCAAGAGCAACGCAACTGGTATGTACAGGGACGCCTTAATCCGCTTGACCATCACGACCGGACATAAGGAAGTGATAGCCGAGCTATATGAACCACTTCCCCGCCGGCACCTCGGATGGTAATCTTGGGCAGAGCATTTTATCAAATCACCTCATTTTTTGGGGCACACGTGAGGAAACACAAATGCAAACAAGCCTGAATGGTCCCCAGGACTAGATACAACTGAAAACTCACACCCCAGAAGTGACTCGAACCCATACTGCCAAGAGCAACGCAACTGGTATGTACAGGGACGCCTTAATCCGCTTGACCATCACGACCGGACATAAGGAGTGATAGCCGGAGGTATATGAACCACTTCCCCGCCGGCACTCGGATGGTAATCTTGGGCATAGCATTTTATCAAATCACCTCATTTTTGGGGCAACACGTGAGGAACACAAATGCAAACAAGCCTGAATGGTCCCCAGGACTAGATACAACTGAAAACTCACACCCCAGAAGTGACTCAAAACCATACTGCCAAGAGCAACGCAACTGGTATGTACAGGGAGCCTTAATCCGCTTGACCATCACGACCGGACATAAGGAAGTGATAGCCGGAGCTA
>WNGS01003850.1:32858-46504 GCA_020271785.1 Procambarus virginalis
TATGAACCACTTCCCCGCCCCGCCGGCACTCGGATGGTAATCTTGGGCATAGCATTTATCAAATCACCTCATTTTTGGGGGCAACACGTGAGGAACACAAATGCAAACAAGCCTGAATGGTCCCCAGGACTAGATACAACTGAAAACTCACACGCCAGAAGTGACTCGAACCCATACTGCCAAGAGCAACGCAACTGTATGTACAGGGACGCCTTAATCGCTTGACCATCACGACCGGACATAAGGAAGTGATAGCCGGAGCTATATGAACCACTTCCCCGCCGGCACCGGATGGTAATCTTGGGCATAGCATTTTATCAAATCACCTCATTTTTTGGGGCAACACGTGAGGAACACAAATGCAAACAAGCCTGAATGGTCCCCAGGAATAGATACAACTGAAAACTCACACCCCAGAAGTGACGCGAACCCATACTGCCAAGAGCAACGCAACTGGTATGTACAGGGACGCCTTATCCGCTTGACCATCACGACCAGACACACATCCTCACGTGTTTGCCCCAAAAATGAGGTGATTTGATAAATGCTATTGCCCAAGATTACCATCCGAGTGCCGTGCGGGGGGGAAGGTGGTTCGTATAGCTCCGGCTATCACTTCCTTATGTCCGGTCGTGATGGTCAGAGCGGATTAAGGCGTCCGCTGTTACAGTACCATGCGTTGCTCTTGGCAGAGTATGGGTTCGAGTCACTTCTGGGGTGTGAGTTTTCAGTTGTATCTAGTACTGGGGGACCATTCAGGCTTATGTTTGCATTTGTGTTCCTACAGTGTTGCCCCAAAAAATGATGTAGTGTGATGTTGTAAAATGGCTATGCCCAAGATTACCAGTCCGAGCTGCCGGCGGGAGACAGTGGTTCATATAGCTCCGTGCTGATCACTACCTTATGGTCCGGTCGTGATGGTCAAGCGGATTAAGGCGTCCGCTGTAGCTATACCAGTGGCGTGCTCTTGCAGTATGGGTCGAGTCACTTGCTGGTGGTGTGAAGTTTTCAGTGTATCTAGTCCTGGGGACCATTCAGGCTTGTTTGCAATTTGTGTTCCTACGCGTGTTGCCCCAAAAAAATGAGGTGATTTGATAAATATGCTATGCCAAGATTACCATCGAGTGACCGGCGGGGAGGGGGTGAGGAGGGTTCATATAGGGCTGGCTTATCACTTCCTATGTCCGTTCGTGAGTGGTCACGCGGGGGAGCGGATTACAGGCGGTCCGTTGTACCATACCAGTTGCGTTGCTCTTGGCAAGTATGGGGTTCGAGTCACTTCTGGGGTGCCTTGAGGTTTATCAGGTATTGTATCTAGTCTGGAATTCAGTTTTATGCATATATATATAGTATATTATATTATATTATATACTATAATGTATATATTTTATATTATATATATATATATATATATAGGCCTAGTTATAGGATGGTCTGTGCATATATATATATATATATATATATATATATGTCTCATTGAATATGACCGCATATTCTGTATTTACTATTTTCTGATTTAGGGCTTCTATCCTCTGACTAATTTCTTAGCATCAGGGCTTAGCTGAAATAGGAGTTCTACACAACTCATTTTCGTAATTTCAGGGTGAAGAAAAGAGGTGCATTACTATAGAATGTACTACACTTATTATACAATTTGCACAACGTTTCGAACCTCCATGGATCATTCTCAAGTGAAGAGATTTTACAATGCTGGTTGATTTTATACCCGCACTGGGTCAGGTGATAAGACAATAAAGGTGAAAACATAGGGGGATACATAAGGGATAAACGTGGGGTGAAACATAAGAACGTAATAATAGAGGTAACTGCAGAAGGCCACTTTGGCCCATACGAGGCAGCTCGTATCTACATACAAAGATTAATCCAGTATAATTGGCCTGTTATGTTGAACATTGTCTTCTGTGTTGGCATCGTTATGTTCTGGTCTTGTCCTTACTCTCATGGTGGGTAGAGTATATATTTCCGTGATTTGGGTGTTCATGGTAGGCTGTTCTATTCTTATGTGAATTGCTTCAAGAATTTGTAATCTTCTTGCATCTTGGGTTTTGTCTATTATGCATGTGTTTTTGTTCAACATTTCTCTTATTAGGGTGATGTCATGGGCTAGTCTCATTTGATTCCTAGGGGCACCGGATTGAAGATGGCATGTCAAACGCCTCGGCAGCTTGGTCGACGTCATACCTATGTACTTAGATTGAAGGTTACATCCTTCGTGGGGACAAGTGTACATGTATACAGCGCTTGACTGCTGTTCTCTGTCGGTTTCGGCTGTTTTTGATAAGGAGTTCGGAAGTCTTCTTGGTTTTGTTGAATATTATCAGGTTTATGTTTTGGTTAGGAGTAGTGCTTTTTACTCCTTTACGGATTATTTCATTATTCTTTCCTCTTTTAGATGTTCACTGTGCATGGTTGATTTGTAATATAATTTTATTGGAGGTATTGTGGTTTCTGTTCTAGTTGCAAAATTCATTTGCAGTATTTCCACCACATGTGTCTTATTATTACCATCATATATAGTATAATGAAGTTTTCCTCAACTTCATTTTGTGTTATAAAATTAGATGCCATTGTTAAGTCTACTGCCATTTGTATTTTTACAGTGCTTGTCATAAGAGTTCATTAATGTTCTAGCAACCACACTGAGGCCAGTGAATCCTGACTGCTATCATGCAGATGTTAGTCTTCTTGATCCAAGTCTTGTATATAGCTTGTAAATTTATTGAACATTAAATTATTGTACATTGGTATTGTAAATATATTGTATATTAACAAGAAAAAATAAAAAAAATTCACATTATCAAATCTTAAAATTCATTTGTGGTTGTTAGGTCAGAACGTTGTTCCATTAATGTAATAATTGTTTAATTTTGCATTGTTCAAGCACATGCCATTGACACATGTTAATAAATTTTGTTTAGGCAATACCTTGAGTTGTAGTGTTCATATCTGATAAGTAGACATACACATGTTCTTAATACTCTGGTTTAATTAAGGCATTGTTATCATGATTTTCACCTATTATGATCAATTTTTTATATGCATATGCCGAGGTGTTAGTACAACTGATCTTCTTTCAATGTTACGCACACCTGATCTTCTTTCAATGATTATTATGCAAATTTCACATATAAGCCATTATTGAATGCTACCGCGGTCCTTTCAGTATCATTGTAACTATATAGCTAGCATGAGCTTGTCGACTTGGTAGCGTGTCCGAGCGGTGTTATTTTCAAATTCTATGACAAGTTGGAACACAACCAATCACAGGCGAGTAGGCCTCTGACGTCATGCCAGACAGACAGTCACCAGCCGTGCTCCCAGCAGGCTCAGTTCTCTCACAGACCCAGAGTAGGTGGACCTCGGCGGGCCAGTTAGACACCTTGTTGTCTTAATCAATAAAATTTCAGAAGCGCCTACTGTGTCTAACATTCAAACCCCACAAGGCAACGAATATATTCCTCCAAGCATCAGAGGAATACAAAGCCATCAAGTCATTTCCGTCAGGCTCAACAGGGGAAGACCTCATTGCATTGCATTGCAATGCAATGCAGGAAGACCTCAAGGAGATGGTAAATCCAGTTCTCGGAGAAGTTGCCGAGACACTATTGTCAGAGGTCACGAAGTTTGTCAACAACTGCCTTTCTGGGTTGATCCCAGATATAATTAAACCCTTTTTCTTCGGAGCATCCCTTTGTGCCCTTAAGAAGAAGGATGGTGGAGTCAGACCCATTGCCGTGGGTAACACACTTCGGCGCCTTGTTGCTAGGGCAGCTGTCAGAAAAATTAGCATAGACGGTGCAACGATGCTTCGACCCCATCAACTAGGCTTTAATGTCCCCCCCATGGCCGTGAAACAGCAGCTCATGCAGCACGAGCCTACATCAAGCACCTCCCAGAAAATAAGGCATTGATTAAATTAGACTTTAAAAATGCCTTCAACCAGGTAAAATGGGATGTGGTACTGGAAGCAGTTCGAACAAGCTTTCCTTCTCTACTCCCCTTCTTCTCAGCAGGGTACAGTAGGGAATCGACGCTGTTCACTTAGGTAATTACACTTAGGTAATTACCTTAGGTATGCGCCTGCGATCGGATATCCCATCTTCTGTCAGGCTGCTGGGTTACTACCTTCGGGTGTACTATGCCCGGCAGCCCCGTACCTGTTTCCGATGTGGCCAGTTAGGGCATCAGGCTGCCGGGTGCTCTGCGGCCCCTGCTGCACCTGTCAACTTGTTCCGGGAAGAGGATTTCCCGCCGCTCCCTCAGGGCGTGGATTCCGGAGATGAGGTGGGGCAGGTCTCGTTCGCTGCTGTGGCTTCCCCAGCGTCACCCGAAGTTCCCCTGGTTATCACAGACCCTCCTCCGGGTGTTGCGGTGCCGTCGGATGTTCCTCCTGACCATGTCTCTCTGGCCCTGCAGCTCCCGTGGACCTTCCTGGTGCTCCCTGTGAGGCGTCGACGTCTGCTCCATCGTCTTCGGCTGCTGACCCTGGCCCTGCATCCTCACCTCGGGTCCCTACTGTGCTGGGTGCTGAGGTGGCTGCGGAGCCTCCTGTTGTGTGTGGTCTGGTTCCTCCTGTGGTAGAGGCTGCTGCCGTTCTGCATCGGGCGTCGGTTCGTCCAGCTTGTGGTACCGGTACTTCTGGATCTGCTTCCGGCTCTGACGATCTCCGGCCGGAACCCAAACGTTCCAGGCGTTCGTCTACTGCCTGGGCTGATGTCGAGGAATTCGGTGACTGTGGGTCTTCTGGTGTTGACGGCGTGGCTCCTGTTGGGTTATTGTCTCCACGGTTGGTGGAGGCGGAGGTACATGTGCCTGCTGGGGCTGGTGCCTGTGTCTCGGGTGTGCCTCCTGTTCCTTCCCCACCCGGGGGCTCTCCGCAGTGGGGTTTGGTGGCTTCCGGTGCGGGGGTGGTGCGGATGCTGGTGCTGGGCGTTGCCTGGTGATGACCTTGCGAAAGGATGTGTGCCGCCGAGGTTCCCTGCAGTCGTCTGGTGGTGAGCCCATGGCCGCTGTTGCCCCTGTGGTGGTGCCCTCTGTTGAGCCCTCTGTGTGTGCACCGGAGTGGCAGTCTCAGCGACCCTCGTCTGCTTCTCCAGTGTCGTCTGCTTCCTCGAAGGGCGTGGATGGCGCTCCCCGGCCTCGTTATGCGAAGTGCGTCAGTGACCTCGGGCGTTGGCCGATGCCGCCCGATATAGTTGTTCCCGAGTTTATGATACCCCAGCGGACGAGGGGGGTCAAAACCCTACCAACCATGAGGATCTAGTCTGGGAGGCTTACAAGGCGAAATATCCTCCTGTTTCCTTCCCGGAGAAGTACGTTTCTTCCGATGCTCCTCGCAAATGATTTCTGTATATTCTGTGTTTTCTGTTGTGTGCATGGTTGTGGGGTGCAGGTGGGGTGTGTGTGTGGGTGGCGGGTTGGGTTTTATTTCCCGGTTCCTGCGTGCTCTGGTGTAGGTTCTGAGTTTTCTGTGTATGGCTGGTGGGTGGGTGTGCGGTTCCTGTGCGTTTGTGTGTTCGGTTGTGGATGTCGCATGCGCTTGTTTATGCAATATTGTGTGCCCTTCAGGCTGTTGGCGAGTGTTTTTTGTTCGGTTTTGCCATTTGTTTTGCCTTCCGTTTGTTATGTGATTTACCTGTTGTCTGTGTTTGTTATTTATGTTTTGTTTGGTATGTATTGTGATTGTGCTGTTATGTTCCCTGTTTAGCCTTTGTCTGTTTTGTTTTATGTAGGCTTTGTTTTGTGATGTTACTGTAATTGCTTGTTTGCCAATGTATTATGCTTTGTGCCTTCTTGTATGCTTATATTTTTTTATGCATTTATCGTGTTTGTGGTTTGTTGTGAAGTGCTGTCGGCCCTTCTGGCCGGTGGTCTATTGTTCTATTTGTTCTGTTCTGTATTCTGTGTTGTTTTTATTGTATTTAAATTGCATGCTTTGCATGTAAAAATAAAAATAAAAAAAAAGTACGCACAGCGTTTTGGGCACTTCCAACACAGTGGGATGTCACCTCTTTTTTTTTATAAAACAAATACATGACAAGGAAAGCATTGCAACATTAAGGTACTGAAGCACCAAAGAAAAACCTTACACCAGCATACACCATCCAACAACATAACACCAATTAACATGCAAGCAACACAGAACAAGTACAATACAATTGTCACACCAAAAGCTGAACATATTGAACACAATAAAAACACAGTGGACAATTTTCATAGAGCAAAACGTAAATGAGAACCCATGAAACAAGCAAAATTCAGTAGAAAACACAATGAGAAACTGCACAACCCACACGGGGTGCGCCAAGTTACATACATGAAAAACCACATAATGGCGCAAAATAAACATTCAGAAGCAAAGGCACAAATAATAAAAAATTAAATACACACACACACAACCCACGGAACACCCGGCACACACAGTACAGAAACACGCGATCATCCGACCGGAGCACACAGGAACCGGGAAACAAACGGCAACCACAACCCAAACACAAGAAAAAAATACCGGAACACGCAGGACCCGAAAAAAAACTAAAGTTCACACACACACACAAAGATCACCATTAGAAACACAACACAGAAGATAACAGTCTAACACACACGGAAACACATTTCAGTATGAACAAAACAAACTATTTACACAAAGGCCTAAATTATGCATACAAAACAACCACATAGCAGACAATACAATAAGTTATAAACGTTCCAGGAGCATATAATGTAAGCACAAAACTATGCATATTTATCGGGAAACTCCCTCTTTGGAAACCGCAAGCAGTATGCCTCCCAAACGAGCTTGACATCATCAGACACCGGTCTACCAGGCGACGCACAAGGCTGAGGCATCAGCTCTGGCACCCCATAAACAAAACACTTCACCATCAGTACCCAGTTAGTATAGGGGCACCACGGCGCCGGATACACCCGGCTATCCACAGTAAGTTCCAAAGCCTGCGACGCATCGAGCGGGACCCCATTGGCCGGTACCACAGGGAAGCGTGCAGCACGAGGGGTTCGAGCACCAGGGAACGGACAAGCGTAGCCACAGAGGTCCGTACTGATAGTCACACGGTTCTTCACTCCAGGGGGAACTACAGGGAACGCACACCTGTCAGGGCCCCTACCACCGGGCACAGGAACAGAGGCTAGACCTCCTTGGGAGGTTGCCCTCCCAAGGAGGGGAGGCACCAGCAGCAAGCAACGTAGGCGCCAAAGGAGGCCGCACAGGCCCCCTCTAATCACATCATCAGCATTCATATCGTCACACTCTACTCTGCAGCCCACCCGCGAGGGGGCGACACACTCCTAGCCCTCCGGGAACGCTTGGACAGAGGCCTCTGATCATCGGAACTGTCGCCCCCAGCAGGAGGCATCCCAGTAGAGCCCACAGCCGGCCGCATGTCACCGAGCAACACACGATCCGGAAAAACATCAGCCTCACCCACAGGGGGTACAGCCCCACACCCTTCAGGCAAGACAGGAGCTGGAGACGGGGCCGGCGGAGGTGAAGGAGCCGGCGGAGGCGAGGAAGCCGACAGCGGGGCCGGGTCCGCAACCCCCCACCACCCCGACACCCACACCACTAACCACACTTACTGGAGCGGCACCCAGCACCGCGGCCGTCCTTTCACAAGGGGTATCATCCACAATCGAGACATCCTCACTCTCGGGCAAGGGAGGAAAATCCACTTCATGAAACACATTAACCCGATCATACATCCGACAGTCGTAAGCAGCAGCCAAATGTCCAACGTGGCCACATTTAAAACACGTCCGAGTCTGCCCACGGTAGGAGAAGCAGACCGTAAAGCCAGCAAGCGCGAGAGAAGAAGGCACATTCTCATGAAGAACCATCTTAGCCGTTTTGTAACCATTACCGAGTCCCTTGACGTCCCCAGTTGTGTATCTACAGGCACGAATAGAGTCCACACGCCCATACCTGGAAAGAGCCCGACGGAGAAGATCCTCAGACATTTCAAACGGCACATTCTTAATAGACACGTATGTGTACTCCACACTCAAATTCGTCACAGTCACAGAGCCAAGCCCGTTGCTCAGCCCTACAACCTTGTCCTCATACTGGTCGAGAAACCTCCAGAACAAGCCGCTCCCGGCGAACTTCACAACTACTCTGTCGTCACGACCTGTAGACCGACGAGATCTTCAACTTTCACACCCATGAGTCTCACCAAGATCTGCCGTGCGGTATAGACATGTCGCCTGACTGCTCCGGCAGTTTGCGGTGGTTGCCGTTTTCGCCGGCAGGGGGTGTGGGTGTGTCTACCCTCCTTGTTGTTCCTGGTGGAGTGAACATGGCGTTTTTACGATGGGCGGCCATCTTCCAGCTGTCGTGAGGGTGAACTCCATAGGTTTGGAGTTTACCGGCCGTGCAGGTTACCCTCTTGTGGACTTGGTCCTGAGTGACATGCTCAGGGTTCCGGTCCAGGATGTCTGCAGTATCGAGATGGTCACTGCTCGCTGTGTGATTATAAAGTTTGTGGGCGAGGCAGTGTACCGTGATTTTCTCCGGAGGTACGAGGGGTGTACTTTGCTGCTGCAGGACGGCAACGGGTCTGTGACCATTTCGGACCGCAGTGGTGCTGTGATGTGTCAGTGTCCATGGAGTTTCCTGAGACCCCTCCTCCGGCGTTTCTTCCAGAGGTATGGCCCTGTCGTGAGTGTGTGGATGAACTTGCTGTCTTCTGGGAAGTATTCGGGTGTGAAGACCAACATTCGAACCCTTGGGATGCGACTGAGGTCGGACATTCCGTCCTCCGTCCGGAAGGTAGAGTACTACGTGCGGGTGTTTTATGCCCGGCAACCCCATACTTGTTTCCGGTGTGGCTTGTTGGGGAATCAGGCTGCCGGGTGCACTGCTGATCTGGTTGCTCCTGTGAATTTGTTCTGTGAAGAGGATTTCCCGCTGCTCCCTCTGGAGGAGGACTCCGGGGGTGAGGAGGTGAGCGTCCCATTCGCTGCTGAGGCTCCCCCAGCGCCGCCCGACGTTTCCCCCCGATTGCCGCAGTAACTCCTCCGGATGTTGTGGTGCCGTCGGATTTGATTGATTTGTTGCCGCCGAAAGCGGCTCGTTTATTGTGCACCCCATACTCATCCTGTGACCGCGGATGTTTCTCCTGATCCTGTCTCTGGCCCTGCCGCTCCCATAGGCCTTCCTGGTACTCCCTGTGAGGCGTCGCCGTCTGCTCCCTCGTCTTCAGCTAATGAACCTGGCCCTGCATCCTTGCCATGGGTTCTTACTGTGCTGGGTGCTGGGGTGGCTGGTGAGCCTCCTGCTGTGTGTGGTCCGGTTCCCCCTGTGGTAGAGGCTGCTGCCGTTCTGTGTCGGGAGTCGGTTCATCCGGCTAGTGGTGCCCGTGTTTCTGGATCAGCTTCCGGCTCTGACGATATCCGGCCAGAGCCCAAACGTTCCAGGCGTTCGTCTGCCTGGGCCGATGTTGGGGACTTCAGTGACTGTGGGTCTTCGGGTGTAGCCGTCATGGATCCAGATGCGTCGTTGTCTCCGCGGTTGGTGGTGGCGGAGGTTCATGTCCCTGCTGGTGCTGATGCCCGTGTCTCGGATGTGCCTACTGTTCCTTCCCTGCCAGGGGCTCTCTGCAGTGGGGTGTGGTGGCTTCTGCAGCCAGGGATAGTGCAGATGCTGGTGCTGGGCGTGGCCTGGTAGTGACTTTACGAAAGGATGCGCGCCGCCCTGGTTCCCTGCAGTCGTCTGGTGGTGTGCCCATGGCCGCTGGTGCCCCTGTGGTGGTGCCCTCTTTCCGGCTCTCTCCTGCGGGGTTGCAACTTGAGGCTCTGGAGGCTGCGGTTGCCAGGATCCTGCTGTCTGCAAGGCCAGAAGACTTTCATGATGGGCAGGTTCCCGGTGTATGGCATAGGGTGGCGGTTACTCGCCTCCGGAGTGACACCGTCTGGGTTCCCTGTTTGCAGGTGTTTGTTGCCGGGGTTCCGGATAACATGGCGTCCCCGGTGGAGGGTCAAGCCTCTTGGGGGAGGTGGCTGCTTTGGTAGGCGTTCCATGTGTGGTTCCCCCGGATCTTGTTCCGGCCAATATGTTAGCTGATTTCATGTTCCTGTAGTGTTGTGTGCCCCTATGGCCTTTTGTTTGCCCTATGTATTCTGTGCCAATGCCTCTCCCTTCTTTGTTGCGAGGCCGGTGTTTTGCTGAGGGGGTTTTTATCCTGTATTTGCTTTTGTGTTGTTAATTTTTGCCATGTGTGTCTACTTATTCAGCCTGACTGTGTTGTTTTTTGTTTTTTGGTTTTTTGTTTTGTTTATTTTTATTTTATATTTTTTATTATATTTTTTTTTTGTTTTTGTTTCCTTTTTCGCTTTGATGTCCAAAGGGCTTGGAAAGGATGGGGGAGGTAGAGGGATGGGGAGATGAAATTCAGGAAGAGGATGCGGGTGTAGAGAGAGAGGAGGATTGAAAGTTCGGTGGCCTGTCCACCATGGGTTGACATATGTGTATGTGTCGTTTGTTTGTGTATGTGTTATGTTGGGTTGTCAGTACATTGGCTGGGGGGCTAGTGTTTGTGACCTTGTTGGTGTCCTAAAGCACTAGAGCCGATGGAGTTGGCTGAGGGAGGTTAATCTTAACAACATCAGGGTAGTTACACCTCTGATATCACGACAAATGGTTTTTGGTTTTATATTTTTTTGTGTAGTTTTATTTGTTATTTATTATTTATTTTATATTATATATATATTTATTATTATATATATTATTATATATATTTATTATATTTATTATTTTTTTTATTTCTATTTTATTTTTTATTTCTTTATTCTTCATTTGGTGTAGATGGGTCCGGGATGGGCCACTCATCAGGGTCGTCTGGCAGGCCGCTTAGTATTTGAGGTCTTGGGAAGGCCTCATCGTGGATATGTCTGATCACTTTTTGTTGGAGAGTGATTCTTCTGGTTCTGTGTGGTGGTTCGCGGATCTCGTAGTCGCTGGTGGTGTTTTCTGCTACGTAGGGATCTTCGGGGTCTGGGATATACATATTCTTCATGCGGTACAGCTGTCTTCTGGCCAGGTAGCTGAGCCTGATGTTCATTGGCTTCATGTTGAGCGTTTCATGGATTTGGTCAGTTCTTACCCTATCCATCAGTGTCAGGCCCTCCGCAAAGCGAAGTGCTTTGTTTTGTACCCGTTGGATCTTCAGCATGTTGGATTTGTTGGTGAGGTTCAGGGGGACGTAAGGGTATTCAGGCTAGGCCTTATAATCATTCTGTACAGGTGGAGCTTGATGTGGGATGGGGCTTGCTTGAAGCGGAAGAGCCTCGCCAGCGAACCTCGAGCCATCGCTGTCTTCTGGGATACAAACTGGGAGGAGTTGAGTAGCCTGTTGAAGTTGTATCCGAGCACTGTGTTGGAGTTTGAGATGGCTATGGGTTCGCCCCTGATTCTTATCCCCCCCTCATTTTCGATTGAGAAGGCCATACATCCGACAGTGCTTAATTGATCTTTTCTGGGTTAGTGGTGATCCTCCATTTCCTTTCCCAGTTAGCAGTCCTGGCTAGTTCTACGTTTGCCTTGCGGGTTACAGTTGCATGCTTGGTCGTTGGCTGCTTGGGTTAGATGTTATTACATGTGTTACGTCGTCCGCAAATTGCACGATGATGGTGTCCCTATACTCTGGCTGGGGCAGGTCGTTCACAAAGATGTTGAAGAGAACGGGGCTCAAGCATGACCCTTGGGGGACTCCAGCTGTTGGGGTGAAGGCTGCGGCCTCTTTCGCCTTGAAGTTGGGGGTAACTTGCCTATTCTTTAGAAAATTTCTGACCAGCCTGAGGAGGGTCCAGTTTTGCGCTGGTAAGTCTGCTAATTTGTACACAAGACCATCATGCCAAAGGCTGTCGAAGGCCTTGTGTACGTCCCTCGTCGCAATCAAAGCTACCTTTTTTGCTTGCGAATTGAGCTTACTGCGTCGTAGATGATGTTTATTGCATGTTGGGTTGATCTATGTGCTCGAAAGCCAAACTGTTTTTCAGTGAAGAGGTTGTTGTACTCCATATAGTAGTTAAGACGGTTTGACACGATTTTTTCAAAGCACTTGCCTATTGTGTCTAAGAGGGAGATTGGACGGTAGTTGCCAGGTTGGTGGGGGTCTTTCTTGGGTTTGGGAATGAATATCATCTTGGCTGACTTGAATGCAACCGGAATGTGACCCGACGCCAGCATAGCGTTGAATAGGTTGAGAATGGATTGTAGAAGATTGCCTGGTAGAAGTTTGATCTGCAACGCTTTGATCCCCGATGGTCCTGGGGCCTTATCTCGAATGCTTTGATGACTCCTCTCATCTCTAACATAGTTATGGGTCTTGTTAGAGGGTGGTCGTCTTCTAGGGTTGTCAGGTCTATCAGAGGGGTGCTGTGGAGGGAGGCGGCGTTTTCTGTTGTCCATTGGTTGACACGTTCAAAATGAGTGTTGTTGAAGGCTCTGCTGTTAGAAGCCGTGAGTGTCTCTTCCATACTGCGCCCATGAGGTCCGCCTGGTCTTGTGGGTCTTCTATTTTTTCTTGTTGCTCCTCGTCATCTTCGTCTAGGAACGTGTGTACGAGGTGGGTGAGGCTGGGTTAACCGATCCAAGAGCTGTCTGATCTTACGCCAGAAAGCTCCGGCTCCCTTTTGTACTGGTTGGCCTGCCTCACAAGGGTTCCCAATATGTGGCTCTTGTGAGCCACCGTAAGGTCTATGGTTTCCCTTCTGAGTGTTTGAAGGGTAACGCTGGTGGCTGGCCAGTTTGGTAGTGGCTTTGGCAGGCTCGCTGGTACTCATTCATTTTGCCTCTGATTTCTCGGGTCGGTTTATTGGTGGTAGGTCCTTGTGGTGGATATTTCAAGTGGCCTCAGTTGCGAGCTGGATGCGGTTGTGGATGGTGTTTACCGCTTGGTCGATTGTTTGGGTTGGGAGGTTTCCGAACTCAATGGTGGGGTCTTCCGCAAGGAAGGCGTCATAGTCCCTGGCACGTATTGTTTCCAGTCTGGGCCTGGGAGGCGCCACATATCTGAAGGGGGATGCTTGGAGGGTTGTGACCACAGGGATGTGGTCCGACCCCACGTTCTTGCCTGGGGTTACTCTGCAGTGGAACAGGTCACAATCTCTGTTGGTCAGCACTATGTCAGGGTGCCCCTCACATTGCCCGCAAAGAACGTCTTAAAGTGGGGGCCTTGGAAGGAGAGGTCCCGGTTTTGCATTAGATTGAAGAGCTCTGCCCTTGAGGTCTGGCCTGGCAGGAGCGTTGAATAAGGCCTGATGGTGGGCATTCAGGTCCCCTGCGATGATGTAGGGAGGTTCCTATCGAGCAGCTTGTTCAGAGGGATGGAGGGGAGTAGGCCAGTCTAGGTGGTAGATATGCGGTGCAGACGATGAGGGGGCCGTGTGAAGTGGTGAGTTCTATTGCCAGAAAGTGGTCATCTTCTATGAGGATGGGGCGGTAAGAGAGCCCTCTTCTTATTAGTATTGCCACCCCACTGTACATCCCCTGTTGATTTCCCTGTGGAATATCCCCAAATGGAGATGTGCTGTCCCTGTCTAACCGCTGTTTTTCATCATTGAGTTTGATAACAATCTTGGTTAAGTCTGGCTACCTCCAGAGTGAG
>WNGS01003850.1:47504-72388 GCA_020271785.1 Procambarus virginalis
GACCAACTAATCACGACACCGGTATTGGCTATTCCTGATTTTGAGAAAGAGTGGGAGGTGTACACTGACGCCAGTGGTATAGCTATTGGCGGGTGCTTAATTCAGCAGATGCGGATAATTTACCCCATCCGGTAGCTATTTCAGTAGAAAGGTCAAAGGACCCGAAGTTCGTTATTCAGCTACGGATCGGGAGGCACTGGCAGTAGTAGAATCAGTTAGGTATTTCGAGCCTTGCCTATTTCAGTGGCACTTTGTAATTTACACAGACCATTGAGCGTTGACACAAATATTTAAAAAGCGAACAAAATGCCTAAGAATGTCACGCTGCTCTCACGAACGTTCGGCCCACTCATTCCAGATTTTGTACAAGCCTAGCCCAGCACATGTTGTGCCAGATACGTTAAGTAGAAACATAGCGTCAGTTACGGTTAACGAAATATTGAAACAATTCCATCAGATAAAGAGAGAATACCAGATGAGCGGGCCTAGATAGAAAGAAATTATTGAGTAGTTAGAAGGAGGAAAATACCCAAAAAAGCAAAAAGAATTTACCTATTCATGATTTTGAGATGAAACAGGGCATCCTGTATTGCGTTAATAGCCAGAATGATAGGGCAGTATTTAAACTAGTTATTCCGGACGCGTTGCGGTCATCAGCATTAAAGCTTGCGCATGCATCTAAAATTGCTGGCATTCGGGGGTCTTTAAAACCCACTTAAAGGCAAAGTCTCTATTTATTTCCCAGTGTTACTTTCTGAGGTAATCCAATAGTGAAGACATGCAACCGGTGTCAGAGGAGGAAAGGCACCCTTAAGGTACAAGCCCCATTCAGGAATTTCCTGAAATTCGTGAACCTTAGATCGTGTGTGGGCCGATATGATTGATTTATATCACAGTCATTCAGGGAATAGATACTCGTTGGTGCTAGTTGCCCATTTGTCTAGGTACACTACACTAGTTGCATTACCTCAGAAGGTTCTCGTACGGTTCCAGATGCGTTCTTGCGTAGGTTCGTTACTGTATTCGGACCTCCTAAAGTTTTAGTCTCTGACCGGGTCAAGAATTCAATGGGAATATATTTAGGGAGTTTGTAAGATTTTAGATAACTTTGGCTTTTACAACAGCCTACCACCCACAAGCAAACGGAATGACGAACGGACTAATCGTTCAGTCAAGGATATGCTTGCAATCCTTGCTGAACATGACGCGAACTCTTGGGATGAACACCTACCCTATGTTCAATTAGCCTTGAATACTGCCATCAACCAATCGATTAACACCCAACCCCTTCATTTGTTTACTGGTAATTCATGCAATTTCCCCTCAGGTCTGTTTAACAGACATAATATTGCATACGGGGAGACTATCCTTCAGAGGTCCTTGGAAAAATGAGAAATGCATGGAATATTGCAGCTGAAGCGTCCAAGAAGGCACGGAATCTGTATGCTCATTTTTATGACAAGAAAGTGCACCCTCTTTCTGGTGTTTGTGTATAGCTGAGGAAGTCTTGGTTGTAGGGTTGATATAAAGCCATTGCTTGTTACTGACTTTAATACTTATAAACGATTACATGACTAGTAGCTACCAAGCTTGGCAGGGCGTCCTGTACGCTCCTTGTTTACCTCTCTCTCTCTCTGGCGTCCCAGCCGCCGCAGATAGAAAACGGATGGTACCGTTTTCTGTGAACATGACATCCCTCCTTTTCTTTAAAAAGAATGAATACAGGATGTCTACCATGCTTGTAGCACAAAGCAAAGTTATTGACACAAAGTAAATTATTAACATATCAAGAGATATTGCATACATTTAACATTAATTAAGCACACAAAGAATTTAAACAACTTAATCTTTACCACAAACGATTTCAATGTTAAAATACATATGCAATGTTAAACAACATGAAAGAAACTGTAGTACAAAGTTACAAAATATTGAATGAGAGATCTGCATTATTCAAACAATATTAAATTTAATTTAGCACAATAAGTAAATACTTTGCATTACATATGAGCACAATTAATCATCATATCGTGTAGGGCGTTTAACATGACGTTTAAATTCAGAAATCCATCGATACTTCCATCCATGGTGCAGCAGGTAGTGGTGAAGGTTGTAGAGGTGTTGGTCTTGAAGTATCCACTGCAGCTTGGCAAGGGACACAGGCATCATGCATGTCCTTTGCTTCACGATCAATGCCAGGAAACCATACCTTTTCTCGTAGCAGCTGTTTGGTCTTAACAAAACCTTGGTGTCCTTGATGTGCAAGCTTCAGAGCACATTACTGGAGAACAGCTGGAATGACGATACGAGTACCTCGCAGCACAGTGTCGCGTTGTTGCGTAACACTTAATTCTGTCTGGATGCGTTCAAGTGCTTTGAATGCATCTTGGTCAACTCCTGAGGGTGGAATGCGTGGAAAGTTTTTCTTAGTCAATGCATCCACTGTTGCTTGCAGAGTTGGGTCCTCTAGGGTTGCAGTACGGATTTCATCAAGAGTGAGAGCCTTAGGGACTGCATCACAGGTTACAGAGTGTACATATTCCTCGGCAACTTGAATTACATCTGGGTTAATGTGCAGCTGAACTTTGCTATCAGTAAAACAATCTATGGGTTCAAATCGATCAAAAACTTCAGCAACAATACCATCAACATTGTTTGCAGATTCCACTGCTACAGCATTAGAAAGCTGAAGTAGCCCCAATTTGGTTGAAGTCTTGTAACTGAGGAAAGACTCCTTTGCATTCATAACAACATGGAATGTAGTAGTGAGCATTGCAATCTTTGACTTAATCTCTGCAGTGAAAGTTCCAATCACTGGCAAGGCTACCTTTGAAGCATAGGCAGTGGCTTTGCAATTGTAGTTTCAAGCTCTGGGAAATGTTTTTAAAATTTTTCATAGTGGCACTCAGCAATGGTGTCAATGTTTGATCCAGTGTCAATGAGAACTTTGAGACAAATACCAGCAATGTATACTGTAGTCTCTGGGTTGTTTGGAAGATCATTCCATTCTGTGATTGATTGTACTCCATAAATATAATCACATTCACTGTCGTCTGAGACTGGTTGTAATGAAATGTTGTCTTGTATATTATTAACATTCTGGATTTGAGGTGCAATATTGTGTTTGCCACCTCAACCCCTATGACCTGATCCTCGTACAGTGCTTTTATTCATTGACTGTGTTTTTTTTAGTGCGGAACGACACATAGCACCAAAATGACCTAGTTTTCTTCACTCATAGCACTTCTTACCTTGAGCAGAACAAACATTATCTTGGTGTGGGTAGTCTCCTCCACAATTGTAACATTTATTGTTGACAACCTCTGATGTGAGTCGTTGTGGCTGCTTGAGTCTTGTTCCACGACTCCAGTTGTGATGTGGTTCTCGGCTCAATTTAATGTTAGGTTTGGCATGATATCTTCTATGATTACGGTGTCCTCCCTGAACCTTATGTACCTCATCACTGTTAGTAACAGTGGCAGAACCGTTGTTGGCACTGCACTCCATGACACGAGCATCACGTGCAGCATCTTCCATTCGACGATCAATATCCAGTATCTTGGTAAGAGAACTTTCATCATCAATAAGTTCTAGAGCTCTTGGACGGAGACGTGCAGATGTACATATTTCAATTATTTGCTGTTTGATTTCTTTGCCAACATCAGCAAACTCACAATGGGCTGCTAAACCCTGCAGATGTGTATGGTATTGATCAACAGTTTCATTGGAGAGTTGTTTCGCTCTCCTGAAATGCATAATTTCCATAGCAGTATTTTGCCTTGGTTTCAAATGCTCAGTTAATTTGGCTTTGGCAGTGTCATAATCTTTGGCACCACCAGTGTCTTTCAGTGTATCAAAGATGTCACAAACTCTATCACCTGCATAATGAAGTAGAAAGGCACGCTTTCTTTCAGCACTTTTGATGTCAGAAACTATAAACAAATTTTCAAACCTTTTAAGCCATTTGGTCGACCTCTGTGACAGGTTTGTCTGATCACAGTCAGGATCAAATGCAGGAAACTGAGGTATATTTGCCATTTTTACTGAATAAATGTAAACTTATCACTTAAATCTTTCTCAGAATATATAACACTTACTGCACTGTATATGTTAGTCAGGAATTCACTGTAATTACTTTAATTTTGCAAAGCACACAAGCATTTTAATGCAAAAGTTCAAAGTAGTGCGCAATACAGCAGCAACTGACTTCTTACCTAGCCCTGTATACATGTGGTGTTACTCCTACTCACAGCAGCACAGCAATTGTCAGCAGTTGGCACAGCAGTTGATAGCAGTTGGCACAGCAGTTGTTAGCAGTTGGCACAGCAGTTGTTAGCAGTTGGCACAGCAGTTGTTAGCAGTTGGCACAGCAGTTGGCACAGCAGTTATTAGCAGTTGGCACAGCAGTTGTTAGCAGTTGGCACAGCAGTCAGTTCACAGCGTGAAGAATTGTGTAGCATGAAGATTCGTTTCGTAACCAAAACATCGGGTTTTGTACACTGCATCAAAGCGTCATTTCGTACACAGTGTCGGCAGATTCCTCTATACACAGCTTCAGTCAGCACAGCTTGGGTAGCACACAGCATTGGTTAGCACACAGCAATGGTTAGCACACAGCATTGGTTAGCATACAGCATCGGGTATGGTGCTCACAGCACGACTTCTCTCCTTCCTCCTCCGGGGGCGAGACAGCATGCTCCTTCCTTGTGTTTGAAGCTGAACAAATACCTGCGTTTCCAGTTCATCCTCGTCGCCAATGTGGTGTTTGTGTATAGCTGAGGAAGTCTTGGTTGTAGGGTTGATATAAAGCCATTGCTTGGTTACTGACTTTAATACTTATAAACGATTAAATGACTAGTAGCTACCAAGCTTGGCAGGGCGTCCTGTACGCTCCTTGTTTACCTCTCTCTCTCTCTGGTGTCCCAGCCGCCGCACATAGAAAACGGATGGTACCGTTTTCTGTGAACATGACACTCTTGAGTTGATGGAAGGAAGCCTTGTATTGAGAGTGAATGAGGCTGCGCCCGCCAATCAGAGTAGGAAACTAGCTCCAAGGTGGCGAGGTCCGTATAGAGTAGTTAAAAGGGCAGGGCCGGTTAATCTTGTTATAAAATGAGTATTCGAAGACCAGGTGGAAAGGACAATTCATGTAAATAAATTGAAACAATATCATGCTAGAGAGGAATTAGAACTGCCTTCAGCGAGTATAGTTCCTGACTGAGCAGTGCTGACTCATGGCTTCACCGACGAGTCAGGGGATGAGGATGACCCTCTGTCATCGCTCGCCAATAGTCAGGTGCAGTCTCGCCACCCTATGGTGACGAGATCTCGCACTGTACGGTAAAGTAACTTCCTTGGTTAGTATACTTTAGTATGCATTAGATTTTCCTGTAGAGGCAATGAGATGAACTATTACTATATATAATATATATATATATATATATATTGTGACGATAATCTCTTATCAGAGATTTAGCCTGCTATTTCTGTATCTCATCCCGTCCTCATCAATATACAAGATACGTTTTGTAGTGGCTAAACGTATATATTAAGATAGCCACACGTACCAGCAACTCCCTCCTCCCCCCACTCCAGCACCTGCTGTACACACCTGGTCGACGCGCCGAACCCTTCAACTGCCTAACTAGCGACTTGCGGCCATCCAGCTTCCTCATTGGCCGCCAACCAACACACCACTCCGGTTCCTCGCCAATCACAAGTCCTCGCCAGTTATTGTTGGAGTCCCTTGCGTTTCTGCCAGCCAGAATATCGTGTGCTCTCAGACTATGAACACCTAAGTGACTCACCTTGTGTGGTCAAATAGAGGTTTATAGTTAGTGCATATATTCCAGCATTCATATTTTATTTACTTTTGTATGTCAATTCTCCTCCCCATTAACGTAATCTATTTTCATGTTTATTTATTTTTCCACTTGACATTTTTTACCATTAAGCCAAGATTTTGCATTTATTTCAATTTGTGTTTTTTATTGTTATTAAAATACATTGTTTATTATTGTGTTTTATGTTTCTGACCTTACCACAGATTACCAATCACGCAGTCATTCTTTTTTTTTCTCTTTTTTTTCCTTTTCTTTTTTTTATATATTATATGTGGCCCAGCACTGACACCTGCTAGTTGGAAGACTGCCGACCACCATTTCCAACTCGTTACCGTCACATATAAATGGGGGCCTGTCCACGGAGCTTCACTCAGGTATTGGTAATTGTGGTAAGCATACTTGGCTTTCATTTCCCTTGCTTCCATTATTTACATTAATCATTCTTTATTTTATATGGTGCTGTGTATATTGTACATTACGGGAATAGCATATGGTGAGAGTGAGACAACTTTGGATTACGTGGTGACTGTAGGCCGCAGTCATACTCTTAATTGGTCGTCTCCCCCTTCCGTGTTATCCTCCGTGTTTAACATCTTTGTCCCCAGATATTTCTCACTTTTTGACAGATTATCACATAGGTACCCTGGTACTGTGGTCTGTCTCCGGGTCAATAGCACCCAAGTCCTGCAATCCGACTCTAGGAGGAAAAAGAGGGCTTTAGATCCTCTAGCACGAACTATTATTGGCGAATTGGGACCTCGCCGATAGTTCTCGTCACCAGTTGACACTCGCACCCCTACTCGTCGGTCAGACTGATGGTATTTACCAAAAGGTAGGGAATTGGCGTTCTTTCTTTTGAGCACAAAGTTCGCTAATTCTGTAAATACCATATTCAATTTCAGTGGGTACCATTGCTTATGTTCTATAGTGACTTGGCAAGGTATGACTACATTTTTTGGACTACCTCATTTATTTTGAAGCCATTTAGTGTTTCACTTGTATTTTAAACCCAGTTTTCACTAATTAGTAGGATTTTCTTGCCTTTATCCTCCCATAGTGAGTACCAGGTACAAGATTTCCTGCGACCTTATTCATTTACCATCTTGAATTAACTTTAATTATTAATAATTCCCCACAGGATAGGTATCAGTTGCCACGTTTCCTGTTTCTGACATTCACCATATTCTCACTATATTCGTGTCTCCTTTGTTTTGCTATATTTTCACCATGTTCCGCTTACAAGCTTTCAAAGCAGATCCAGAAAGTGAAATAGGGACCTTACGTCACGCTAAGAGGGTCGATTTGTTAACTCTTGCACATGAGTATCACTTGGAAGTTCCTGATGGAGCCAACAAATTTGCCATTAATAATATGATACTGGATCACCTTGCTGATGAAGGTATTATAGATTCTTCTACTCATGAACAGTACATTATTTCAGATAAGGATGACTTGAGAGCGATAAAGCTCAAATTGGAACTTGCCAAGATCGAGCTACAGCAACAACAAGAAGCAGCTGCAAGCAGAGAGCGTGAAGCTGCAATCAGAAAGGAAGAAGCTGCCCTCAGAAAGGAAGAAGCTGCCCTCAGAAAGGAAGAACAAGAAAGAGAAATCCGCCTCAAGGAAAGGGAGGCCGCACTGAAGAAAGAAGAAAGTGACAGAGAGGCCGCACTGAAGAAGGAAGAAAGTGAACGTGAGTTGGCCTTATACCAACAGCGACTCGAGATACAACGTGACCACGACAAACGACAGGCAGAAGCAATGCTAGAATGTCGTACCGAGAACTCACGAGGGACGCTGCACACCAAGCTCAACTCCAACAAGCGGCAGCTAGTCTTCCTCCCAGTTTCAATATCTCCCATGCAAGTAAGTTAATGCCCCCGTTCCTCGAAACGGAGGTTGATGTGTTCTTTACCACTTTTGAGACCCTTGCTGTTCAACTTAATTGGCCTGACGACCAATGGGCTACCCTTCTCAGAGTACATTTAACAGGTAGAGCAGCAGTCACACTCAGCACTTTGGCTTCGGAAAACGACTACACCACCCTGAAACAAGCTGTGTTGGACGCCTACCTTCTCTCCACCGAAAGCTATCGACGAAAGTTTCGTGACTACGTCAAGGCAAGTACCACCACCTTCTTAGAATTTGCTAACACCAAACGAAGATATTTCATGAAATGGCTGGAGGCAGCACATGTCTCTACTTTTTCAGAACTTGTCAACCTCATACTGGTTGAAGAATTTTTGAGACGTGTACCTCCTCCTGTCCGCCTATACTTAGCAGACAAGGAAGAGACGGAGTTAGTGAAGTGTGCGAAGTCAGCTGACACTTACAGCCTCATCCACCGGCTGACTCCAGAACCTACCAGCAAGAAGTCTTGGTACAGTTACGAGAAAGCGAGCCCAGATCAAGGTACCTCTCAACTGTACTGCAGGTATTGTCGATTATATGGACACACCATTGACAAATGTGGTAAGTCCCAATCTAAAGGTAACGTCGAACCCCCTAAGTCTAAACCTACTCACCCTAAGTCCGGTAAGCCTGTAATGAATGTTGGTGTTCATGCTAATGATCTCTCTCTCTTTACCAAGCATCTATATCCAGGAACTATCTCTACCCACGGTTCAGATTCAGAGGGACGTTTCGGACTTAAGATCCTACGGGACACAGCGGCTCTACAATCGATCGTCTTGAAATCGGCTGTGCCCAACGTCGCCTACACAGGAGAGACTGTGTTCATCACTGACCTTACTGCTACAACTCCTTATCCCTTGCCCGAGTTTACCTGGATTGTCCCTTCGTGACCGGTGAAGTCCAAGTCGCCGTCAGGGAAAAGCCTTTTCCCATGCCTGGAGTGCAACTTCTCCTGGGCAACGACTTGGCAGAAGACCAACAACCAAACAACCTGATCGTCAAGGACATATCCAAGGTAAGCAACTCTGTGGTGGATAACCCGATTTTTGAACATTTTCCAGTAAAGGTTCAAGAGAGTGATGAAGGTTCTCCTCCTGTTATGGTGACCACCCGTGCTCAAGCTGCACGTCCACAGCCAGCCGACTCTACTGCTACCGCTGTCCCTCAGGACCCTTCGAAACTACCCCCTAACCTGACCGCGGTGGAGTTCCGTAAGTTACAGAGAGATGATCTTACATTGACACCATTATTCTTTCAGGCTGAAACCCAATCCGACAGTGTTCCTGGGTTCTTTATGGAGAACGAAATACTCTATCGCAGGTATAGACCCAGTAAACTGAAGGACGAGGACGATTGGGCAAACGTTGAACAACTAGTGATTCCTACCAGCCTGCGGCCCACGATTCTACACCTGGCCCACGGCGCTTTGTCACACTATGGGTTCAACAAGACTTACCATGGAATTCGACAAGACTACTACTGGCCAGGTATGGTAAACGACATCAAAACTCATGTCAAATTATGCCACGTGTGTCAGTTAGCCGGGAAACCGAACGTTTCCATTCCCAGAGCACCACTGATACCCATCCAGGTGCCTGAGGAACCGTTCCACAAGCTCATTATCGACTGCGTTGGTCCTTTGCCTCGGACCAGTGCAGGCAACGCATATATCTTAACCATCCTGTGTCCTACCACCAGATTTCCGATAGCAGTTCCAGTGAAAAATATTACAGCTGCTACAGTGGTGAAGAATCTACTGAAAATCTTCACCCAGTATGGATTTCCGAGGGAGATTCAGAGCGACTGTGGTACCAACTTCACCAGTGATCTCTTCAAACGGACTCTGGAGGAGTTCAACATCAAACAGGTACTGTCCAGCCCCTATCATCCTGCTTCACAGGGTTCTCTCGAGCGTAGTCATCAAACCATCAAGGCACTCTTAAAAAAGTTCTGTAATGAGACCTCAAAGGATTGGGATAGGCAAATTGATCTCATCATGTGTATTTTCAGAAGTCTTCCCAACGAGTCACTAGGAGTATCTCCTTATGAGATGCTCTACGGACGTAAGTGCCGTACACCTCTCAAGGCTTTCAAGGATTCTCTACGTGATGACACCTTCAGTGAGCATCAGAATGTGCCCCAGTATCTTCAAAATCTCCGACACATTCTAGAGAGGGTCCATTCCTTTGCCAGCAACAACCTACAGAAAGCCCAGGAGAGGATGAAGACTCGTTACGACCAGCACTGTAAAGTAAGGAAGTTTACACCAGGAGACTTAGTGCTTGCCTATTTCCCTATCCCAGGTTCTCCTTTACAGAACAGGTTCTCAGGACCCTACCGTGTTAAGGAGTGCCGGAACAACTTCAACTACGTTCTCGAGACCCCCGATAGGCGGCGGAAGACCCAGCTGTGCCACATTAATTTACTCAAGCCCTACCATGGGGTTCCTCCCACTGTGTTAACCAATTTCACCTCATTTACAGGTCCATACAGCCACAGTGAGACCTTCCCTGCTTCTCCTTCCGAGAGCACTGACACTGAGACAGCGCTCTCTAACTCGGAAATCCTTACTAACCTTCAACATCATTTTCAGGACGATAATAGTGCTCCACTAATCAAACTCGTCAGAGAATATCAAGAGTTGTTTCGAGATGACCCCCAAGAGTGTACTGTAACTCAGCACGACATCCAACTGCTACCTGACACCCAGCCGATTCGCCAACCATTCTACCGAATCAGCCCGAGCAAAACGGAAGTCATGCGGGCTGAGGTACAGTATCTCTTGGACCATGGACTGGCTACCCCCTGTGAGTCCCCCTGGGCCTCACCATGCATCCTGGTACCCAAACCTCACGGCAAAATCCGTCTGTGTACGGATTATAGGAAGTTGAACCAGGTCACAGTGAAGGACGCCTACCCAATACCCAGGATAGACGACATTTTGGATGCCATTGGTAATGCCCGCTACCTGTCTCAGGTAGACCTACTAAAGGGCTACTACCAGGTGAGTTTAACGGAGCGAGCTAAGGTACTGTCCGCCTTTATAACCCCGTTTGGTCTCTACAGGTACAATCGCCTTCCCTTTGGACTCTGCAATGCCCCAGCCACCTTTCAGAGAGCTGTCAACCGCGTCATCCAGGGCTTGGACAACACCTACGCCTATTTGGACGACATCGTGGTAGCATCCAACACCTGGAGCGAACACCTGCTCCAGCTACAACGATTGTTCTACAAGCTCCTGAAAGCCGGCCTCACCATCAATTGGGCAAGTCCACCTTCGCGAAAGGTAAAGTGCGGTACCTGGGTCATGTTATAGGGAGTGGCAGCCTGGCTCCGTTAAACATTCACATTCAAGCAATCCAACAGTATCCACAGCCTACTACCAGGAAGCAGCTCCTGCGCTTCCTTGGTCTTGCTTCCTATTACCGTAGGTTTGTGAAGAATTTTAGCACTGTTGCAACCCCATTAATCACCTTAACCAGTCCCAAGCAACGGTATAATTGGACCAGAGAGCAAACCGTTGCATTCGAACAACTCAAATTCCTCCTCTGTTCTAATCCCATTCTCGCCTCACCAGATATCAAGAAGCCTTTCATCCTCCATGTCGACGCCAGTGGTACCGGCATCGGAAGTGTCTTAATGCAGCAGCGAGGCGAGGAGGTTCTACCTGTCAGCTACTACAGTTGCAAGTTGAAGCCTCATCAGAAGAACTACAGTACTATAGAGAAGGAACTCCTGTCCATCGTCCTGAGCTTACAACACTTTGCACCATATCTGCACGGTGCTAGGTCCACTACCATCTATTCGGACCACAACCCTCTGAGATTCTTACATCAAGCCCAATTTAATAACCAACGTCTGCTGCGATGGGCTTTATATCTTCAAGGCTTCAATTTAAAGATCTGCTACATCAAGGGGCCTGATAACATCATCGCTGACGCCCTCTCCAGAGTGCATGAGGTAGAGGCAGCTCCACCTCCCACTCTACCTCCAGTGGACATGATTCACCCGAAACAGCAGGCTTCGGGGGAGAGTTGTGACGATAATCTCTTATCAGAGATTTAGCCTGCTATTTCTGTATCTCATCCCGTCCTCATCAATATACAAGATACGTTTTGTAGTGGCTAAACGTATATATTAAGATAGCCACACGTACCAGCAACTCCCTCCTCCCCCCACTCCAGCACCTGCTGCACACCTGGTCGACGCGCCGAACCCTTCAACTGCCTAACTAGCGACTTGCGGCCATCCAGCTTCCTCATTGGCCGCCAACCAACACTCCACTCCGGTTCCTCGCCAATCACAAGTCCTCGCCAGTTATTGTTGGAGTCCCTTGCGTTTCTGCCAGCCAGAATATCGTGTGCTCTCAGACTATGAACACCTAAGTGACTCACCTTGTGTGGTCAAATAGAGGTTTATAGTTAGTGCATATATTCCAGCATTCATATTTTATTTACTTTTGTATGTCAATTCTCCTCCCCATTAACGTAATCTATTTTCATGTTTATTTATTTTTCCACTTGACATTTTTTACCATTAAGCCAAGATTTTGCATTTGTTTCAATTTGTGTTTTTTATTGTTATTAAAATCCATTGTTTATTATTGTGTTTTATGTTTCTGACCTTACCACAGATTACCAATCACGCAGTCATTCTTTTTTTTCTCTTTTTTTTCCTTTTCTTTTTTTTATATATTATATGTGGCCCAGCACTGACACCTGCTAGTTGGAAGACTGCCGACCACCATTTCCAACTCGTTACCGTCACACCGTGCTCTGGGGTTCCACCTCCACCAAACCCAGAGTATATCTATGCTTCCGCTGTGTTGTGTCTGTCTGTTCCGAGGTCAGATTGGTACACCGACCCAGTTGTTTCAGCCACACGTGAACCCTTGTCTGTAAAGACCGAGGGGGAAGGCACGTTACACAAAGCCCTCCCCCACCAGACCCCAGTAACCCATACATCAGTTACTTTGGGGATGAGTGACTATCCAAGAGTCACCCAGCCGACGCGTCACGTCACTAAACGAGGTTGTCAGGGCCAGCGAGCTGTCCACATATAGCAGTCACCGGAGGTGCCATACAACGCCGGGGTATCTGTCTCGCGATCACCACTACCCACCTGCTGCGTCATCGAGACTGCAGCCATTCCAGCAGTGTTGGAGGAGAGGTCAAGAGAATGGAAAGCAAGTAGCAGTACTCAAGAGTTTCGCCGGAAGATTAATGATTACGTCATCTGAAGCAACAGGAACGCGGAACTAAGACTGTCACAGGTGGAAGGCACGGTCTCCTTACAGAGTTCCGGGATTTGCCATAGAAGGTCGCAAAATTGCCTTCTTTGGCCTAAAGTCGGTGGTACGAGGGTATACACAGTTGGTGTTTACGGCCTAGTAACCTGGTGACATCAAGAAATGCCTGTGATGTCGTGAGCAATGATGGAAGAAGAGATTCACCTGTTCTGCAAACAAGCAACCCGCCTCTACGACCCTCTGACACCACTCCTGTTACGAGACACCGTTGGTACATCCAGTCCTGCTCTGCTGTGGTCATCTGCGCCGTCAAGTTTAACATCAAGACTGCCGTGTGAACTGTGATTGATATGACGGCGTGTGGACTTTCGGGAGCAAGATCAATGGCCGAAGTAACAGTATTCTACAGCTGTCACTTGGCACTCCGCTCTCCTACACTCTGTCGTCATTCAAGAGTACCGGATGGGAGTACAAGAGGACCAGGTATCGACGTCGACACATAGGAGAAGCAAGATCGACAACATCACCGTCAACGACTACATTCAGCGTCCATCAGCATCGATTTTTTTTTATTACTAAACATGAACATTTGCTACAAAAGATAAAGTTGGCTCTGAACATCTGTATAAAGAATATCTGGACACTTTTGTTTAAATGTTGAAAAACAGCTTTAGAATCACAGTACTTTATAAATGTTGGAAAACAGATTTAAAATAAGTATTCTGGTATAGTGATATGAAAATTCTACTCTATAAATTGGTCAGTAATTAAAATCGAAGCCCTGTGTAATTGTCTAAGCCCAGAACAAGCGGTTATGGAAAATTATATTGTGTGCTATTTTTTTTCAGAATGTTTGAGACACAGGAGAGGCGGACCAATATAAACATTGACACACTTTATAGTGAGTGCGAACACTTGGGTGTACAGTCAGCTGAAACCTGTAATAGTTACAGTAGGATTTTTTTATATATTTTAGATACATGTAATAAAAACTAGGTGTGTTCCTTGAGAATGTCATGGTTGACATTGATTGGAGAGTGGATAGCACACGGATGTGAACTTAGTAGAGTTCAGTGGTACGCTCCCCGGATGACTGTAAGTTCAGTCGGTAGTTATAAACTTTTATGTTTTATGTTGAGCACGGTGCGTCCAGTTCTAGGGGACACATGAGGTTGGCTAGTGAAGAGCCAAGAGATTTTAATAGCTAGTCTTTGCTGTTAGAGTAGGGACATTTTTATTTAGCCTATGTCAGTAAGTGTAGGATGTATGTTTCCTGATGTTGGAGGATTGCTGTCAGTTGACTGCCGAGATATTTGTGTATTTGAATATGTTTATTGTGATGTTGTTGGACAATCTGATGATTGTCAAATTTTCTTAGTTAGGTTAGCTTTTATTTGTGGCATGAGTTTGAGTTTATTGAGGATTTGGGATACTAACCTCATTACTTTTGAGGTAAAATTAACAAGGTTTACTAAGTTGCTTGTGTAGGGGGGTTGTAACAAACTAGTTGTTGTAGGAATTATCCAGAATGTTTTATCTACGCATGGGAGAATGGGAAGCTGGACCCACGTGTAGTGACCCAGGAGCTTCCCCGGGGGGGGGGGGAATTGGCGGTGGAAATAACTGGCGCCTTTGTTCACAGTTTCGTGTAATGAATTATTCCACATTATTCAGTAATTTTGAGAAATTAGTCTTCATTCCAATTGTATAATATTCCTGTTATAGTATCAAGAGTATCCTGATTGTCAGAAAAATGAGTAAGTCACCATCAGTGACGTCACGAGCTGGGACTAGACCTTGCCGTGGAGTGACCTCAGCGGTCTTAGGTCATCAGAGTTTCCACGTCCACTATTTCTCAAAGGTCAAATAGCTATTTTGTAATTGGAAATAGCCCTTCCCTAAGATGCTTGTGTAATTAACTTCAGTTAAAAGAACTCAACCAATCTGGGTCATTCAATGCAACAGAGATTAGTTGTTCAACTTAAACCTTGCTAATAACTTAGTAAACTAGGCAGAAGAATTCCCTGCTTTGGCTTCTGTGTGGAGCAGAGCGAGGGAACGACAGTGTGGAACCAGGAACGGCCCGGGCAGGTGACCTCGACCCACTTGCCCCAAGACCTAGCACTAACACCGAGCTGGTCGCCTCAAGGTAGAGTTGCTAAGAGTTGGTATAGGGAATTAGGTCAACTCATTGCCTTTCACTATAGGGAGTGTTCAGTAGGGAGTGCTTTGATTTTAGATTTTGTTTAGTTTTGAATAAAACCATTTAGCTAGTAAATTTTTCTTTTTATTATTTCCATATTTATGTACTATTGTTTACATGTCCCGGACCACGTGGTACCACGAGGCCGAGTTGAGTTGGGCCGCAGATTCGAACACCAAGTAAGAATTCATTATCCCTTTGATTTTAATGATTCCACACTTTTAACATAAAAATTTATCCCTCCCATATATTACTAGTGGGGATCAAGCCCCAAGGTTTATTGATTAGCATGATCGATCCAGACCTCACTCATTGCTCAGTGGTAATGGTCTGGTGGTGGCAGCGCAAGGCGATTCTAGAGTTTTGCTAGAAGTCTGTTTTCACGTCATAAGGTTGTAGAATCTTAAGCCGGTCAACGGTTTAAGACCACGTGGCGTGGGGTCGGCTCAAGTATAGCTCTGGGGGTCCCTTGGTTTGAGAAGTGAATATAGAATAAGGACAGGGTGAAGGTAAAATCAGATTAATTTAAAAGTAAGAACGAACAGACCCGTGTTACAACACCACCGACCGGAAACAAGCACTCTGCTAGTTTGTCTGAGCTGGCTCCCAGTTATCGTCACACTAGCGCCACCTACATTGGTCCAGCCCCATATAAATAGAAGCCGCCCACCACTACCAGCAGAATATTCCTCAGTGCTCAAATTGCTAGACCTGCTCCCACACTTTCCTGAGTTCTGGTAGATTTACGCAGCCAGAACTCAGTATTTTCAGCACCATATAATTTATGTACTTTAACGTAAGATTAACTTGCCTGATTGATTGTTTTTTATTTTGATTTTTGATTGATGGCTTATTTTGATTAATTTTGTCAGTTTGTTAACATGAATTTTTCCATAATTAAAGTATTTAAATTTTTCCAGTTTCCTGTATTTTGTTCTACATTTACCACACCGTGAAGAAGTCACAATAGAAGTTTTATGTTAATTTGTTTTTACTTTTTTTTGTTTATATGTTCGTGGCATTCCATCTGCCCAAAGCCACTGCACTTAGTCATTTTACCGTAACATATATTTGGGGACCTGTCCTAGGAGCCTCGCTCAGGTATGCTCCTAGACACTTCATTTAAAGTTGTGGTAAGTGTACTTGGCTTTATTACAAGTTTGCCTTTGTCTTTTCAGAACTACTATTTTGAGTGATTTTGATGGTGCTTAATACTGTTTACATTCCAGATGTAGCATTATATGACTGTTGGATGACTTTGAATTACGTGGTGTCTCATGGCACCAGTCATACGCGTAATCGGTTGTTCAATAATCTTTGCTATATCCTGTGATTTCCACCATATTCTTGTCCCTACAGGAGCATTTCTCATTACGGCAGATCACCCACTTTGGTACCCTGGTACTTTGGTGTGTCTCCGGGCTAATACCCCCACGTCTTTGCAACCCAAACATAGGAGGACACAGGGGGGGGGCCATAGTTCCTCTAGCATTATGGACTACGCTGTACGGTTTGGACCCATACAGCAGTTCTCGTGATAAATTGACACTTTCCGCACCCCCTACGCGTCGATCAGAGATTATGGTATTTACACAGGTAAGGAGTTAACATTAACAGGAGTTAACGGTACTTACACAGGTAAGTTAAGTTAACTGTTGTAAACTTGACTATTAAGTTTAAACAGGATCGTTTACAGTTGCCACGTCATCCTGATCTTAGCAGCTAATTTCCTGGTTAGACAATTATGTGCATCTTGTCAGCCTGACACCTCATATTTTGGTGCATCAACTGAGGTATTTTCTTTGCACATTATTTGCTATCATTCTATTCACCATGTTTCGTCTAACAGCGTTCAGACAGAATCCAAATGATGAAGTGGGGCACACTAATTCGTGCCACCAAGGTGGAGTTGCTACTCTTGCAAATGAGTACCACATTACTGCCCCCCCCCCCCATGGAGCCACTAAAACTTATCTCCATAACCTTATACTTGATCACTTATTAGACAATGATAATATTACATCCGAGTCTCATGAGCAACACTTAATTGCAGATAAGAGCGCCTTGGCAGCCATAAAATTGAAGATAGAAATTGCCACTCTAGAACGAGAACGTCAAAAGGAAACTCTCCAGATACAGAAGGTACAACTTACACTACAAAAGCAACAAGCTTAACTGCAACGTGAACGTGAGAAGGAATAACTATAGTTCCAACGTGAACGTGAGAGGGAACAGCTTGAACTCCAACGTGAGCGTGAACAGGAAGCTCTTAAAAGAAGAGAAAGAGAACTTGAACTCCAACAGGAAGCTCTTAAGGTAAGAGAAAGAGAACGTGAACTCCAACGTGAACATGCTGAAAAACAAGCCGCCATTGCTCTAGAAAACCGTAGAAAAGAGCTTGACTTGGAAACTGCACACCACACTCAGCGCAAGGAAGCAGAAGCTAACCTCCAAGTACGTTTCAATCTTTCTCATGCAATTAAGTTGATGCCATCTTTTGTCGAGACAGAAATTGATATATTCTTTATTTCATTTGAGGCTCTGGCTAACCAACTCAGCTGGCCTCAGGATCAGTGGTCTGTACTTCTCAGATCTCATATGACAGATAGAGGTGTGTGACTCCCAGTACTATGGCGTCCGAAACAGACTACAAGGTATTGAAACAGGCAGTGCTCGATGTCTACTTCCACTCCATCGAGACCTACAGACGTAAGTTTAAGTATTACCTTAAAGCGAGTGCTACTACTTACCTAGAGTTTGCAAATAACAAAAAAAGATATATTTCATGAAGTGGCTGGAATCATCACAAGTCTCCACCTTTACAGATCTCATCAACCTCATCCTGATGGAAGAATTCCTTAGGCGTGTACCTAATCCCATACGTCCTACCTAGCAGACAAGGAAGAAACCGACCTTACTAGATGTGCACAGTTGGCTGACTCCTACAGTCTCATTCACAGAGTACCATCCGACACACCTTCTAGTAAGACGTCTTGGTTTACTCCTGCCAAAGTGAGTACCAGTAATGAAAACTATGTATTGTATTGTCATTATTGCAGAACCTATGGACATACAATAGAAGAGTGTACCAGTCCTCACTGAAAAGTCAGCAGTAAGACAAAGCCCAAATCTCCTCCTCCTAAAATTCATAAAAGTCCTAAGCCTGTGATGAATATTTTTGTTTCATCCACTGATCTTTCTCTCTTCAACAGACACCTTGTTACGAATTTGTGTTTGATTCTAATTCATCATGGTAAATACGTATGTCCATTATTTCTTTTCCCAATTAAGTAAATATAGCATGGTATCCAGTTGTGTTCCAGTATAGTTGTGTTTGATGTAATTGTAGCATGCTGTAGTGTGCCTGTATTGAATATTTTGTTAGGCTATTTGCATGTTTATTGCTGTGGGGGGGAGTCGGTGGCGTCTCATTGGGGTGATGACCATATTTGGGATGTTCCAGTGTGCAGGCCGTGTATCAAGCTAGTGTCAATGTTTCACCTTTGGAATTATTCCTGTTTATTAGTTGTACTTAATTTCTTTTTACATCTTAGCAGTGTTATATGCACATAAGTTTACTTATAATTATGTTCCTAAGTATTACTATTTCTTAGCAGAGCATCATGGGTAGAGCTGGCGGGTGGAGACATGTGTTGAGCTAAGTCTGTGGTATATGTTTATTGTTTAGTAGCATAGCTAATTTCCTGGTTAGACAATTATGTGCAAACCCATCTATTCATTTATGTTGTAAAGAAATGATCGGTGCTTATATAAGGATATTGTAATATTAATTACTAGTGCATTAATATTTCTGGCTACCTGCATTTTCCATTTATGTTATTTGTATGTTCTATGTTACCCTTACTTTAAGTATATTGGTTTGTTACGTAAGCAGTTTGTTCTTACCCCTAGGCACTTATTGAGCCAAGGCCGTATTATTACATTTGTTTAACAACTGCAACAGAGGAACCATACCCAGAGGTCAAGGATCGTGACAAAATAAGGGCCCATGTCTGGGAGAATTAATTCCCATAATTTAGTGTACTAATTAGTGGTGCATATTATTAACTATTATTGCCTTCCTAGGTACTGTGTTGTTTAACTAGTGACACCTAACCAAGCGTGTGTACCAATTCTCTGTTCATTCTGAGCTGCTTGTGGAAGTTTTCTCAACATTTCACGATTGAATTAAGTGTACAGCTGGCGCCAGGGGCCAAGCAAACTTTCAGTGTTGTTGTAATTGCTAGTTGTGTTAATTAAGCTGACAATGGAGGAACAAGTTGCTGTGTTGGAGGAGCAGCCAAAATTTGGTGAAATTAAAGACTTGAAGAAGTCTGAGTTGTTGTATATGGCTGAAAAATTAAATCTGACTGTTCCCAGGAGAATGTTAAAGGCTCAGTTAGTAAGAGACATTGTCACACACTTGGTAGAAGAGGAGAAACTTGACGAGGAATGGTTGGAGGAATTAGAAGAAGTCAAGTGACCAGGTGGCAATTATAAAGTTAGAAATGGAATCTGAGCTAGAGATGGCTAGATTGGAAACAGAAAAACAGAAGTTGGAGACTCGGCAACAGATGTTGGACGCTCAGTTGCAACTAGAAGAGCAGAAAACTAAGCAGTTAGAAATTCAACAGAGTATAGCAATAAATAATAACAGAAAATTGCAGCAGGGCATGCTAACACTAGTAATCAACCTGATAGCTCTTCAAAGTCTAGGAAAAATGTAGATTTACCTCAATTCAATGAGGAGGACCCAAAAATATTCTTTTTGCATTTCCAGAAGTTAGCAGTCAGTATGATTTTGCCTGTGGATCAATGGGTTGCCATCATGCAAGGACAATTTAAGGGGAAAGCCCAGGAAATTTTTGCACCTCTTCCTGCTGATAATTCTTTTGACTTTAAATTTGTCCAACAGAGCATCTTAAATGCATACCAGTGGATCCCAGAGGCCCATAGACAGAAATTTAGAGGTATAAAGGGAGAACATGATCAGACCATTTCTGATTTTGTAACAGTTAAACTTAATCATTTTGATAGATAGGTTAAAGCACTTTCCATAACAGATTTTGAGACTTCGAGAAACCTCATAGTGACAGAGAAGATTTTAGGTTGTCTACCAGAGAAATTAGCCTTGTTTATAGCTGAAAATAAACAAACCACTGACATTATGAAACAAGCCAAGCTAGCAGACGAACATGAATTACTCACTAAGGTGCCTTTTCGAGCACAATCAAATAATTATCATTCTAAGAGTAATTATCATGTTCCTAAATCTCATGTTTTCCAGGCCAGACCAGCTAACTCACCTACTCCCCTGAACTCTTCTCCTGTAAAGCCTAAAATTGAGAAACAGCAGACAGGGTTGTCACCCTCATATAATGTAGTGTCTAAACCTGCAGTTGGTTCGGTTGATCTGAGCACTGGCACATATTACACGCATTGCAGGAGAAGAGGTCATGTGGTAAATTCCTGTTATGCCTTGCACCCTGAGTTGAGACCTACCGGTCTGATTATGAGACAGGGGTTGCGAGCCCTTAATTCTAATGTTATTCCAGTCATGCCCAAGTGGTTGACTAACTTTAACCCGTACCTATATTCGGGTACCTTACTTTGTACTAGTGGAAGCTAGAAGCCAGTGCAGTTATTGAGGGACACTGGTGCTTCCCAATCCCTAATTTCTCACCGTGTTCTTGCTGATGTTAGCACAGAAGACACTGGTGAAGTAATGTTATTGCAGGGATTTGGAGGTCATGTCCAGCGTGCACCATTAGTAAAAGTTCACCTGAAATCAATTATTACACCGGGTTGGTGGTGAGCAGTTGCCCATCCCTGGGGTTGTTATTGTGGGTAATGATTTTGACCAGTGTCAAGTTAGTGGGACAGTGTCCTATCATGTTTACTAACCCTAGTTCAGTGCTGGCTCAACCGGATGCGGATGATGGTGTCATCTATCCAGCCTGTGTTGTGACCAGATCCATGGGTAAGCAGAGTGTGGTAAGTCCTGTTACTACCAAGGTGGATGTTCTCGAGGCCAAGACCCCCTTCAGACAGGGAGGTGGAGGTGGACCTTGAGGATACATTCTTATCTCACGCTGATGTCGAGCGTGAGGCTGGTGTCAAAGCCCTAATTTATTCTGACCCAGAGGATGGTCTGGAAGAGGTGGCCCAGGCACCAGTTCCTAGCCCGCTCGCTCCAGCTGTTGAGTCCCAGACCTTGAGAGAGTTGCAGAGTATTAATCCCAGTCTAGCTGAATGTTATACAGAAGCAGCTGACTCCATTGATACCTTGGATGAGAGCATGGGTTGCTACTTCAATGATCGATGTTTGATGAGCCGATGGAGACCACCAGGAACTCCCTTATCAGATGATTGTGAGTCTAGGACCCAGCTCGTCGTACCCAAGGAGTATAGGGAGCATGTATTGCATGCTGCCCATGATGACCTTACGGGAGGTCACCAAGGGATTTCCAATATGTATTATAAAATATGTAAGTTTTTCTATTGGCCAAAACTAAAAAAGGATGTGGTCAGATATTATCACAATTCTGTTGTATGTCAAGCTGTTGGTAAAACTAACCAGACTGTGCCACGAGCACCCTTAAACCCTATTGTAGTGCCAGAGGAGCCTTTAACACGTGTGGTGTTGGATTGTGTCGGCTGCTCTCCATTTGATCTTGTGTTTGGACATCAGGTGAGAGGATGTTTAAAAATGTTTCAGGAGAAAATGTTGGGAGATGTAACAGCTAGGCAGAGTGAACGATACCTAAAGGATGTATAGTGCAAGCTGTCTCGAACGAAGGAGTTGGCGTTACGACATCTGGGCGAGGCACAACAGGTAATGAAGAAGCGGCATGATAAGCGGTTCAAGGTCAAACTCAGAGTTTTTGAATCAGGAGATTTAGTAATGGTCTTCAAGCCTCGTATTGGAACTTCTATGTCACACAAGTTTGGAGGACCATATCAAGTGGTAAAACGTCATGGTGAACTTACCTATAAAGTCGGTAACCCCAAACATAACCGACAATCAATGATTGTACATGTGAATCGTTTGAAGGCTTATTGTGGGCCCAGTATTGTGGCTTGCTGTGTTACTGAGGAGGTAAACCCTGAGGAGACAATTGTTGTAGGGGAAGATGGTGCAGGGAAAGAATTGTTGTGTCATTTACAGAATGAACAGAGAGCAGAGTTCCAGGACCTTTTGAAGACGTTCTCCAACTTGTTTGGGGAGGTCCCCACTCAGACACCTCTCATTACTCATGATGTTCAACTGACAGAGGTAACTCCAATTCGGCTACACCCTTATCGAGTAACCCCCGAAAAACGACTTATCATCCAGGAGGAAGTTGATTATCTTCTTCACCATAATTTCATTCGACCTAGTCAGTGCACTTGGAGTTCACCGTGTTTAGTGGTACCAAAACCAGATGGAAAATGGGGGTTAGTAGTGGACTATAGGAAGTTAAACAAGGTAACTGTAGTTGATGTATACCCACTACCTTTGCCAGAAGACTGCATTGACCAGATTGGTCATGCTAAATATGTATCAAAACTAAACTTATCTAAATGGTATCACCAGATACCACTTACTAATTTTGTGGAGTTCGCCCTGAGCAGCCGTGGAGTGAGGACGTGTCCCCAGCCTCCGTGACTGCTGGGGTTGTTTTGCCGTTTGGTCGCCAGGTGGTGGGGCGTCACTGCCCTCCCAGTGTGGTTGCCTGCCTGGCTAAGTGCTGACGTGGCTATTTTGGACATGGGGGGCCTTGCGATTCCTCCTGTTTTGCGAGTGAACTCAGTGGGACTAGAGTTCTCGTGTAAGGCTGGTTATCCAGCCATTGAGTTGGTAATGTGCAACATGCTACGTGTCCCGGTGGAGGCTATATATGGAGTTGAACTTGTTACGGCCCACCGGGTGATTATCAAGTTCATGCAGGAGGAGGAGTATCGGGACTTCCTCCGGTGGTATGAAGGGCGTTCGATGCAGTTGCCGGATGGCGCCGGCTCTGTTGTGATCTCTGACAGAAGTGGTGCCCTGACGTATGTCAGTGTACACGGTGCGCCCCTGGAGTTCCCTGAAGATCTTCTTCGGCGCTTATTCGGGAAGTATAGTGCAGTCATCAGTGTGAGGGTGAATATGCTTTCCTCGGGGAAATATGCTGGGAAGCAGATGAACATCCGTACCTTAGGTATGCGCCTGCGATCGGATATCCCATCTTCTGTCAGGCTGCTGGGTTACTACGTTGGGTGTACTATGCCCGGCAGCCCCGTACCTGTTTCCGATGTGGCCAGTTAGGGCATCAGGCTGCCGGGTGCTCTGCGGCCCTGCTGCACCTGTCAACTTGTTCCGGGAAGAGGATTTCTCGCCGCTCCCTCAGGGCGTGGATTCCGGAGATGAGGTGGGGCTGGTCTCGTTCGCTGCTGTGGCTTCCCAGCGTCACCCGAAGTTCCCCTGGTTGTCGCAGACCCTCCCCGGGTGTTGCAGTGCCGTCGGATGTTCTTCCTGACCATGTCTCTGGCCCTGCAGCTCCCGTGGACCTTCCTGGTGCTCCCTGTGAGGCGTCGACGTCTGCTCCATCGTCTTCGGCTGTGACCCTGGCCCTGCATCCTCACCTCGGGTCCCTACTGTGTGGGTGCTGAGGTGGCTGCGGAGCCTCCTGTTGTGTGTGGGTCCGGTCCTCTGTGGTAGAGGCTGCTGCCGTCTTGCATCGGGCGTCGGTTCGTCCGGCTTGTGGGCTGGTACTTCTGGATCTGCTACCGGCTCTAACGATCTCCGGCGGAACCCAAACGTTCCAAGCATTCGTCTACTGCCTGGGTGATGTCGAGGAATTCGGTGACTGTGGGTCTTCTGGGTTGACGGCGTGGCTCCTGATGGGTCATTGTCTCCCGGTTGGTGGTGGCGGAGGTACATGTGCCTGCTGGGCTGGTGCCTGTGTCTCGGGTGTGCTCCTGTTCCTTCCCCGCCCGGGGCCTCCGCAGTGGGGTGTGGAGGCTTCCGGTGCCAGGGGTGGTGCGGATGCTGGCTGGTGCTGGGCGTGGCCTGGTGATGACCTTAAGAAAGGTGTGTACGCCGAGGTTCCCTGCAGTCGTCTGGTGTGAGCCCATGCCGCCGTGTTGCCCCTGTGGTGGTGCCCTCTGTTGAGCCCTCTGTGTGTGCACCGGCGTGGCAGTCTCGGCGACCCTCGTCTGCTTCTTCGAGGGCGTGGATGGCGCTCCCCGGCCTCGTTATGCGAAGTGCGTCAGTGACCTCGGGCGTTGGCTGATGCCGCCCGATATAGTTGTTCCCGAGTTTATGATACCCCAGCGGACGAGGGGGTCAAAAACCCTACCGACCATGAGGATCTAGTCTGGGACTTACAAGGCGAAATATCCTCCTGTTTCCTTCCGGAGAAGTACGTTTCTTCCGATGCTCCTCGCAAATGATTTCTGTATATTCTGTGTTTCCTGTTGTGTGCATGGTTGTGGGGTGCAGGTGGGTGTGTGTGTGGGTGGGTGGGTTGGGTTTTCTTCCCGTTTCCTGCGTGCTCCGTGTGTGTTCTGGGTTTTCTGTGTATGGCTGGTGGGTGGGTGTGCGGTTCCTGTGCGTTTGTGTGTTCGGTGTGGATGTCGCATGCGCTTGTTTATGCAATATTGTGTGCCCTCAGGCTGTTGGCGAGTGTTTTTTGTTCGGTTTTGCCATTTG
>WNGS01003850.1:102099-115249 GCA_020271785.1 Procambarus virginalis
TCAATTAATCATCAAATCGTGTAGGGCGGCGTTTAACATGTCGTTTTGGACGAGAGTCCTTAAATACAAGAAACCCTCGATGAATTGTTTATCGAGTTATAACTCATTTTTTTCTTTTTCTTTGCACGACTTTGCACTTCATCATTTTCTACACTAGTTGGAATCACTTTGAAATAAGCCATATTACGTGTTATACTATGATCTCTATTACTCGCTGTTACCATAGTTCCTTTACACTAATCACTTTATATGGTTTTGTATCATACGGCATATCTAACTTTCCCTCTTTTTCTTTTTAACGAGAACAGTATCTCCAACCTTTATGAATTGTTCCTTTGCACGTTGATCATGAGCAATTTCATTTTGCCCTGGCTAGTGCATCCTTCTGAGCGAGACGTTTATCCGTTACTTTGGCTGGCATGACAGGTAGTGCGATTCTCATAGGACGTCCAAATAAAAGTTCGCCAGGCGACTTGCCCAGTGTTCCATGCGGTGTTGCACGGTAGTTCCTGAGAAAAGCATACATAGCTTGTTTCCAGGATCGTCCTTCGGCATGAGCACAGCGTACCGCTTTCATGAGAGGTTGCATGAATCTCTCTACTTCTCCATTTGCTTGAGGATGTAGTGGCATCACACGGCGGTGTTTGAATCCAATATGCTCAGCAAAGTTGACAAAAGTCTTGTCCATTAAATGGCGGTCCATTGTCCGTCTTGACAACTTCAGGAATGCCAAAGTTTGAAAAGATCTTGTCGAGTTTCGGGATGACAGCCTTTGCAGATGTGGAAGTGATGATTTCTACTTCTGGATAACGTGAGTGATCATCAATGACTACCATCAAGTACTCTCCAGTTGGTAGCGGTCCACAAAAGTCCATCGATACTTCCATCCATGGTGCAGCAGGTAGTGGTGAAGGTTGTAGAGGTGTTGGTCTTGAAGTATCCACTGCAGCTTGGCAAGGGACACAGGCATCATGCATGTCCTTAGCTTGACGATCAATGCCAGGAAACCACACCTTTTCTCGTAGCAGCTGTTTGGTCCTTACAAGACCTTGGTGTCCTTGATGTGCAAGCTTCAGAGCACGTTGCTGGAGAACAGCTGGAATGACGATACGAGTACCTCGCAGCACGGTGTCGCGTTGTTGCGTAACACTTAATTCTGTCTGGATGCGTTCAAGTGCTTTGAATGCATCTTGGTCAACTCCTGAGGGTGGGATGCGTGGAAACTTTTTCTTAGTCAATGCATCCACTGTTGCTTGCAGAGTTGGGTCCTAGGGTTGCAGTACGGATTTCATCAGAGTGAGAGCCTTAGGGACTGCATCACAGGTTACAGAGTGTACATATCCTCGGCAACTTGCTGATGCTTGGTGATGGTGAAACTGTTGGCAGGATGTCGACTGATGTAATCAGCGGGATTGCCTGCACCCGGCTTGTATTTCACCGTAAAGTTGTATGGTTGCAGACGAAGAGCCCATCTCTCAATGCGAGCTGGTGGTTTGGACTTTGGATTATTGAAGATGGTCTCCAACGGTTTGTGGTCAGTGACTATTGTGGTGAAGGGTGCACCAAGCAGATACACATTGAAGTGTTCACAGCCCCATACAAGAGCAAGAGCTTCCTTCTCTGTCTGACTGTATCGTTGCTCAACATCTGTGAGAGAACGGCTGGCATAGGCAATTACTACTCTGGAATTTGGTTGACCAGGTTTGTGTTGGGCTAACACAGCACCTAAACCAACAGGACTAGCATCCACTGTTAACTCAGTGTCCATTGATGGATCAAAGTACGCAGCAGTCGCATTCTCTACTAGTGCATCTTTCACAGCATCAAATGCATTTTGCTCGATATCGCTCCAGTACCATGGTGCATTTTTCTTCAGGAGCTCACGTAGAGGCTTCGTAATTGTAGCAAAATCTGGAATGAAGCGAGAACAGTAGTTTGCCATTCCCAGAAAACTATGTACTTCAGTGAATGTTGAAGGAGGTGCAGCATTCTTGATATCTGCAACTTTCTTAGGATCTGGAGATAGATAGACCTTTGTCACTAAGTACATGTCCAAAGAATTCAATTTTATGTTGACTGAACTCACACTTTGCTCGGCTTAGTGTCAGATTCTTTTCTCGTAAGAGTTGCAATGTTGCACGAAGAGCTTTGTCGTGTTCAGCTTGGGTACGACCATAAACAATGATGTCATCAGACATGTTGTCAGCATTAGGTATATCTTGCAATACCTGGCTGATGATATGCTGGAATACTTCAGCAGCACTGTTAATACCAAAACTCAGGCGCTTGTACCTATACAGACCTCGATGTGTCGTAAACGTTGTGATGAAGGGACTCATCATCAAGTTCAAGCTGATGATAGCCCTTGTTTAAATCTAACTTGCTGAATACAGTTGCACCATTCAGGCGGTATATCATATCATCTACAGTGGGTGTAGGATGGCGTTCACGCATTATTGCCTTGTTGGGAACACGCATGTCTACACAAATGCGTATCTCATCTGGATTCTTCGGCTTTGGTGGAGTGACAATTGGGCTTACCCATGGTGTTGGGCCTGTTACCGGTTCAATGATATCTAGTTCCATCAGCCTATCCAGTTCAGCATCGACTTTCTTGCGAGTATGGAATGGCTGTCGGCGATGTGGTTGGGCAACTGGAATTACATCTGGGTTGATATGCAGATGTACTTTGCTATCAGTATAACAACTTATGGATTCAAATCGATCAGAAAATTCAGCAACAATAGCATCAACATTGTTTGCAGATTCCACTGCTACAGCATTAGAAAGCTGAAGTAGCCCCAATTTGGTTGAAGTCTTGTAACTGAGTAGAGATTCCTTTGCATTCCTAACAACATGGAATGTAGTAATGAGCATTGCACTCTTTGACTTAATCTCTGCAGTGAAAGTTCCAATCACTGGCAAGGCTATCTTTGAAGCATAGGCAGTGGCTTTGCCATTGTAGTTTTCAAGCTTTGGGAACTGTTTTTTAAATTTCTCATAGTGGCACTCAGCAATGGTGTCAATGTTTGATCCAGTGCCAATGAGAACTTTGAGACAAATACCAGCAATGTATACTTTAGTCTCTGGGTTGTTTGGAAGATCATTCCATTTTGTGATTGATTGTACTCCATAAATATAATCACATTCACTGTCATCTGAGACTGGTTGTAATGATATGTTGTTTTGTACATTATTAACATTCTGGACATGAGGTGCAATATTGCGTTTGCCACCTCGACACCTATGACCTGATCCTCGTACAGTACTTTTATTTACTGACTGGTTTTTTTAGTGCGGAACGACACATAGCACCAAAATGACCTAGTTTTCCACACTCATAGCACTTCTTACCTTGAGCAGGACAAACATTACCTTGGTGTGGGTAGTCTACTCCACAATTGTAACATTTATTGTTGACACCCTCTGATGTGAGTCGTTATGACTGCTTGAGTCTTGTTCCATGACTCCAGTTGTGATGTGGTTCTTGACTCGATTTGCTGTTAGGTTTGCCATGATATCTTCTTTGATCACGGTGTGCTCCCTGAACCTTATGTACCTCATCACTGTTAGTAACAGTGGCAGAACCGTTGTTGGCACTGCACTCCATGACACGAGCACCACGTGCAGCATCTTCCATTCGACGAGCCATATCCAGTATCTTGGTGAGAGAACTTTCATCATCAACAAGTTCTAGAGCTCTTTAATGGAGACGTGTTGATGTGCATGTTTCAATTATTTGCTGTTTGATTTCTTTGTCAACATCAGCAAACTCACAATGGGCTGCTAAATCCTGCAGACGTGTGTGGTATTGATCCACAGTTTCATTAGAGAGTTGTTTTGCTCTCCTGAAATGCATAATTTCCATGCTGTATTTTGCCTTGGTTTAAAATGTTCAGTTAATTTGACTTTGGCAATGTCATAATCTTTATCACCACCAGTGTCTTTCAGTGTGTCAAAGATGTCACAAACTCGATCACCTGCATTATGAAGTAGAAAGGCACGCTTTCTTTCAGCACTTTTGATGTCAGAAACTATCAACAAATTTTCAAACCTTTTAAGCCATTTGATCCACCTCTGTGACAGGTTTGGCTGGTCACAGTCAGGATCAAATGCAGGAAACTGAGGTTTATTTGCCATTTTTACTGAATAAATGTAAACTTATCACTTAAATGTTCCTCAGAATATTAAACACTTACTGCACTGTTACATCTTACTGCACTTATGTTACTTAAAAATTCACTGTAATTACTTTAATTTTGCGAAACACACAAGCATTTTAATGCAAAAGTTCACAGCAGTGCACAATACAGCAGCAACTGACTTCTTACCTAGCCCTTGTGTACATGTATTATTTCTACTCACAGCAGCACAGCAGGTGTCAGCAGTTGGCACAGCAGTTGTTAGCAGTTGGTACAGCAGTTGTCAGCAGTTGTTGTTGTTTGAAGAGTTTTCGGCACCGTCAACACAGCAGACAGTTCACAGCATGAAGAATTGTGTAGCACAGAGCGTCGTTTCATATACAAAACATCGGGTTTTATACACAGCATCAAAGCGTCGTTTCGTACACAGCATCGGCAGATTACTCAGTACACAGCTTCAGTCAGCACATAGCTTGGGTAGCACATTGCATTGGTTAGCACACAGGATCGGTTAGTACACACCACTGGTTAGCACACAGCATCGGGTATGGTGCTCACAGACAGCACGACTTCCCTTCCTCCTCCAGGGCGAGACTGCATGTTCTTCCTTGTGTTTTATGCTGAACAAATACCTGCGTTCACAGTTCATCCTCGTCGCCAGTGTGGTGTTTGTGTGTTGCTGAGGAAGTCTTGGTTGTAGGGTTGATATAAAGCCATTGCTTGGTTACTGACTTTAATAATTATAAACGATTACATGACTAGCTGCTTCCAAGCTGGTGGCATCCTGTACGCTTTCTTGTTTACCTCCTGCTCGCGTCTGAGCCACAACACATACAAATGGATGGTACCGTTTTCTATGAACATGACAGGGAAGAGGCCGACCGCGGGGGCGGGGCCCCACACACCACCACCTCGTCATGCACACCACCTTCCGGACTCACCAGCACACCATCCGAGGAACCAGGTAACACCACTGGGTCAACAGGCGGCCTGGGAACCTCCCCACCCACACTGTCACTAGGCGACAGGTCCTGTGCCACCAACGGGGGAAATTCCTCTTCTATGAATAAATTAACAGGTTCAGCTGCGACCCCAGTGCAAGCACCCGCCTGGTGCCCCCTCGAGGCCACAACGAAAACACTGTCTTGGCTGCCCTACATAAAAGGCCTGCATAGTGTACCCCATCAAGGTAACCATAGATGGAATATGAGACTTGAGCTGCAAGGCGAGAGCTGAGTCCCGCATGAGACCCCGCGCCACCTGCCGGCAGCGACTGAGTTCTTTCTGAGGGAAACAACCGTTCCAAACTGGCCAAAATACCTCGGTAGCAGGGCCTCCGAGAACTCGAAAGGAACACTATGCAGCGCAACAGCGGTCCGAAATAGTGACGGTACCACCGTCTCCAGGGAGCGTTAACATCTGCCCATCATAGCGTGCCACGAAGTCCCAATAAACTGCCGCAGAGTGAAACTTCACGAGTGCCTGATGGGTCGTTAACAACTAGAGTCCGTACACATCAGCCACAGGAACATGTAGCATATCCAGTAACACAATCTCAAATGCAGGATATGACTCTCGACCAGAAAGTTCAAGCCCAATAGTTTCAGACCGGCGAACAGGGTTTTTTTTTTTTTGGGGGGGGGGGGGGGCCATGTCGCCGACACGCCAAACAGCGCCCACCCTCACACAGCCAGCACCAGGAAATGACTAACGCCAACAACCGGAGAGGTCAGGTGACACGTCCTCACCCCTCGGTAGCCAGGGCACAACCGTCACAACTGATAACATTTGAACACTTCCGGAACAGGTGCTTTACTGACGAATTTTGTTGAACCACAACGCATTAAATGCTTCACCCACATACTATAAATACAAATAATCACCAACAGAACTAAACACCTAACCTAACCTATGGCTATATATGCACACTATGCTAATATAAAATAATATTAATTATATTTGAGAAAAGTTCTGTATTGAATGAACACTATATTAAAATTGATGAATGCGTCTTTGGGGTCGACCCCTGGATGGAATGGACTTGGTCTGAGGACGGGTTGCCCAAGCACTTCAAATACTGGGGCATATATTAGCCCACGTCTACAGCAAAAATGTTTCTGAAACAAATGAGGTAAATCTTGATTAATTCTGGCCTCTGAGAACAGAAAAGTTTAAAAAAATTTATTAGCTCTAGTCTTCATACAAATCTAAGAGCATTTTTGCTGTATAATGGGAGTGTTTTGCCATCATTTCGAGTCGGTTATTCAGACAACTGCAGTTTATGCAGGAAACCTCATTGGTAGTTCTGTGGCGACCTGAAGGTTGTTGCTCCTGTGATGGGTGTTCAAGGTGGGTAGTCAAAGTACTGCTGATGTAATGACGATAAATCACAAGTTCGAAGATGAAGAGGCAACGACGTTTCGTTCAAGACCATTATCAAGTCGCATGTGATGCCAGGTGAAAGTATGTTTCAGTCCAGGACGGACCGAAACGTCGTCGCTTCTCCATCTTCTAAGCTGTGCTTTAGTCTTCATTTCTTCAGCCACGTTATTGTGACGCATCGTCTGCATATTGCTGCTGTCTTTGTGAGTGAGATAGTCGTGGGAGAGTTTCCCACTGTGAGTGGGATAGTCGTGGGAGAGCTTCCCACTGTGAGTGGGATAGTCGTGCGAGGGTTTCCCACTGTGAGTGGGATAGTCGTGGGAGAGTTTCCCACTGTGAGTGGGATAGTCGTGGGAGAGTTTCCCACTGTGAGTGGGATAGTCGTGCGAGGGTTTCCCACTGTGAGTGGGATAGTCGGGGGAGAGTTTCCCACTGTGAGTGGGATAGTCGTGGGAGAGTTTCCCACTGTGAGTGGGATAGTCGTGCGAGAGCTTCCCACTGTGAGTGGGATAGTCGTGCGAGGGTTTCCACTGTGAGTGGGATAGTCGTGGGGAGAGTTTCCCACTGTGAGTGGGATAGTCGTGCGAGAGCTTCCCACTGTGAGTGGGATAGTCGTGCGAGAGCTTCCCACTGTGAGTGGGATAGTCGTGCGAGAGCTTCCCTCTGTGAGTGGGATAGTCGTGCGAGGGTTTCCCACTGTGAGTGGGATAGTCGTGGGAGAGTTTCCCACTGTGAGTGGGATAGTCATGCGAGAGCTTCCCACTGTGAGTGGGATAGTCGTGCGAGAGCTTCCCACTGTGAGTGGGATAGTCGTGCGAGAGCTTCCCTCTGTGAGTGGGATAGTCGTGCGAGGGTTTCCCACTGTGAGTGGGATAGTCATGCGAGAGCTTCCCACTGTGAGTGGGATAGTCGCGCGAGAGCTTCCCACTGTGAGTGGGATAGTCATGCGAGAGCTTCCCACTGTGAGTGGGATAGTCGTGCGAGAGCTTCCCACTGTGAGTGGGATAGTCATGCGAGAGCTTCCCACTGTGAGTGGGATAGTCGTGCGAGAGCTTCCCACTGTGAGTGGGATAGTCATGCGAGAGCTTCCCACTGTGAGTGGGATAGTCGTGGGAGAGCTTCCCACTGTGAGTGGGATAGTCATGCGAGAGCTTCCCACTGTGAGTGGGATAGTCGTGCGAGAGCTTCCCACTGTGAGTGGGATAGTCGTGCGAGAGCTTCCCACTGTGAGTGGGATAGTCATTCGAGAGATTCCCTCTGTGAGTGGGATAGTCGTGCGAGAGCTTCCCACTGTGAGTGGGATAGTCGTGCGAGAGCTTCCCTCTGTGAGTGGGATAGTCGTGCGAGAGCTTCCACTGTGAGTGGGATAGTCATGCGAGAGCTTCCCACTGTGAGTGGGATAGTCATGCGAGAGCTTCCCACTGTGAGTGGGATAGTCGTGGGAGAGCTTCCCACTGTGAGTGGGATAGTCGTGCGAGAGCTTCCCTCTGTGAGTGGGATAGTCGTGCGAGAGCTTCCCACTGTGAGTGGGATAGTCGTGCGAGAGCTTCCCACTGTGAGTGGGATAGTCGTGCGAGAGCTTCCCTCTGTGAGTGGGATAGTCGTGCGAGGGTTTCCCACTGTGAGTGGGATAGTCGTGGGAGAGTTTCCCACTGTGAGTGGGATAGTCATGCGAGAGCTTCCACTGTGAGTGGGATAGTCGTGCGAGAGCTTCCCACTGTGAGTGGGATAGTCATGCGAGAGCTTCCCACTGTGAGTGGGATAGTCGTGCGAGAGCTTCCCACTGTGAGTGGGATAGTCATGCGAGAGCTTCCCTCTGTGAGTGGGATAGTCGTGCGAGAGCTTCCCACTGTGAGTGGGATAGTCGTGCGAGAGCTTCCCTCTGTGAGTGGGATAGTCGTGCGAGAGCTTCCCACTGTGAGTGGGATAGTCATGCGAGAGCTTCCCACTGTGAGTGGGATAGTCATGCGAGAGCTTCCCACTGTGAGTGGGATAGTCGTGGGAGAGCTTCCCACTGTGAGTGGGATAGTCGTGCGAGAGCTTCCCTCTGTGAGTGGGATAGTCGTGCGAGAGCTTCCCACTGAGTGGGATAGTCGTGCGAGAGCTTCCCACTGTGAGTGGGATAGTCGTGCGAGAGCTTCCCTCTGTGAGTGGGATAGTCGTGCGAGAGCTTCCCACTGTGAGTGGGATAGTCGTGCGAGGGTTTCCCACTGTGTTGTGAAGACTGCCCCCCCCCCCTCACTGGAGCCCGGGTCTGTATCCACCATTGGTGAATCAAGCAAGATTTTGTTACCACCCGAACTCATAACATAATAGGTAATCAGCAATTTGAATTCTTATATTTGAATTCAGCACATCAAAATGCATAATAAACAGAAATCTGCCAATAACCAACAGAATCTAAACACCTAAGCATAAATATGCTCAATATACTATTATAAAAAATATTAATTTATATTTGAAAACTTTCTTATTTTAACTAGCTGTATCCTGCCACGCATTGCTGTGGCTCAGCAATGCATGTGCGTTGCTGAGCCACAGCAACCTTCCCCCTGTCTCCCAGTCCTCCCCACCATTCCCCCCCTCCCCAATCCCCTCGTCCTCCTAACCATTCCTCACTTCCCCGTCCCGTCGTTTTCCCAACCACTCCCCTGTCTCCTCGTCCTCCCCAACCATTCCCCTCCTCTCCCTTCCTTTTGTCCTTCCCACCATCCCCCACTCCAGTGTCCCCTTGTCCTCCTAACCAATCCCCACTCCACTGTCCCCTCGTCTTCCCCGCCATCTCCCACTCCTCCGTCCCCTGGTCCTTCCTACCATTCCCCCCCTCTCCCGTCCTCTCTTTCTCCCCACCATCCCCCACTCCCCTGTCCGCTTGTCCTCCCCACCATTATCCTTTCCCCCTGTCCCCTCATCTCCACCATCCCCAACTCCCCTGTCCCCTCGTCCTTCCCACCATTACCCCCCCCCCCCCACTGTCTCCTCATCCTCCTCACCATCCCCCACTCCCGCCCCCTCGTCCTTCCCACCATTCCCCACTCCCTCGTCCAATGCATTCCCAAATGATCTGATGTTCCATCAGAAAATTGAGAACATGATCTGATGTTCCCAACACTAAAATATAAGAAAAATAGTTAGAAAATGAAATGAAAAACAATGAAAAAATAAAAAAAAATAAACTATACTCACGAAATGAACGGTACGGTAAACAATACAGTTCAATTCCAAAAAAGAAAATAAATCAGAATCTATGAAAAATCCATTTATCAATGAAATCGTAAACATTGAAATGGATTCATAACATAATTTGTATAGCGAGTGTTGCACTTACGTGCAACAGATGGCGATGTTTAAAAATAAAAACATATTTTTACCTGTCACAGGTGTGGCATCTATACTTATACTCACGAAATGAACAGTATGCTAAACAACACAGCTCATTTCCAACGCAATGTCACACAAAATATTTAAATCAAAATGAAATAAATTGAAATCTCTGAAAATTCAATTTGTCAACGCAATCAGAAACATTGAAATGGAATCGTAACATATTTATTATAGCGTGTGTTGCTCTTACATTCAACAGATTGCTCTGTTTCTTAAAAAAATAATGTTTTTACCTGTCACAGGTGTGGCATCTATACTTATACTTATGAAATAAATGGTATGGTAAACAACACTGCTCAATTCCAACGCAATGTCACACAAAATAATGAAATCAAACTGAAAATATATCGAACTCTATGAAAATTCAATTTATCAATGCAATCGGAAAGAGTGAAATGGAATTGTAACATATTTAGTATAGCATGTGTTGCTATTAAGTGCAACAAATGGCACTGTTTTTTCAAAAAAGCATGGTTTTCTATTCACAGGTGAGACATGTATAAAGTAGGTATATAAAAACACGCGCCTATTCGAATGCAATGTTGTGTCAAAATTTCCAAACAATCGGTAAAGGGGTTTTGAAGATTTTCCACACATGTAAAATACAGTTTTTCAAATAAAGCATGTTTTTTCAAGTCACAGACGTGACATCCATATAATATGTATATATAAACCTGGTGTCCTCTACATCAGTTGCATAGTGCTCCTGGCAGTATGGGTTCGAGTCACTTCAGGGGTATGAGTTTTCTGTTGCATATATTCCTGGGGACCATTCAGGCTTGTTCGCATATATATATATATATATATATATATATATATATATATATATATATATATATATATATATATATAATATATATATATATATATATATATATATATATGTATATATGTCGTACCTAGTAGCCAGAACTCACTTTTTGGCCTACTATGCAAGGCCCGATTTGCCTAATAGGCCAAGTTTTCATGAATTAATTGTTTTTCGACTACCTAACCTACCTAACCTAACCTAACCTAACTTTTTCGGCTACCTAACCTAACCTAATTATAGGTTAGGTTAGGTTAGGTAGGGTTGGTTAGGTTCGGTCATATATCTACGTTAATTTTAACTCCAATAAAAAAAATTGACCTCGTACGTAATGAAATGGGTAACTTTATCATTTCATAAGAAAAAAATTAGAGAAAATATATTAATTCAGGAAAACTTGGCTTATTAGGCAAATCGGGCCTTGCATAGTAGGCTCAGAAGTGCGTTCTGGCTACTAGGTACGACATATATATATATATATATATATATATATATATATATATATATATATATATATATATATATATATATATATATATATATATACATATATATATATGTATATATATATGTATATATATATATGTATATATATATGTATATATATATATGTGTCGTACCTAGTAGCCAGAACGCACTTCTCAGCCTACTATGCAAGGCCCGATTTGCCTAATAAGCCAAGTTTTCATGAATTAATTATTTTTCGACTACCTAACCTACCTAACCTAACCTAACCTAACATTTTCGGCTACATAACCTAACCTAATCTATAAAGATAGGATAGGTTAGGTTAGGTAGGGTTGGTTAGGTTCGGTCATATATCTACGTTAATTTTAACTCCAATAACAAAAAAATGACCTCCTACATAATGAAATGTGTAGCTTTATCATTTCATAAGAAAAAAATTAGTGAAAATATATTAATTCATGAAAACTTGGCTTATTAGGCAAATCGGGCCTTGCATAGTAGGCTGAGAAGTGCGTTCTGGCTACTAGGTACGACATATGTATATATATATATGTATATATATATATATATATATATATATATATATATATATATATATATGTGATGGTAAAGTAGTGGAGTATGGTGTTCTGCAGTCTTCCAATGGCAGATGTCAATGCCAGGCCACATATAAGTATCAACAACAACAAAAAAAGAAAAAAAAGAATGACTGCTTGTTTGATAATCTGTGGTAAGGTAAGGGAAGAGACATAAAACACAATAATAAATAATGACATTTAATAAATCTAGAAAAAACAAAGTAAAATAAAGACAATTCCTTGGCTGATCAAAGGGGGTAAGATAACAAGTGGAAAAATAATATAAAAGAATGAATTTAAGTGAACAATGGGACAGGGAGGACATACAATAATGAATAATAAGGAAATGGTGCTGGGAATATATGCGCTAGCTATAAGCCTCTATTTGATCACACGAGGTGAGTCAATTAGGTGTTCATAGCCTGAGAGCACTAGATATTCTGACTGTAGGGCTGCCAGTTGATCCCGACGTTGACTTGGCGAGGAAGGTGATTGGCGTAGAACTGAAGTGGTGTGTTCTCGAACGGCCAATGAGAATGCAGGAAGACTGGTAGCAGGCAGTTTGGCTGGGAGTAGCAGTTGTTGGCAGGGTCGGCGCGTCGACCAGAGGTGTTGGAGGGGGAGTTGCAGGTGCGTGGCTGGTCTTGATATATACGTTTAAGCCACTGTAAAATGTTTCTTGAATATTGCTGGGAACGTGACGAAGGAAGAAAAGAGCAGGCTAAATCTCTGGGAAGAGATTATCGTCACAACTCTACCCCGAAGCCTGCGGTTCTGGTGAAGTCACGTTCTCGGGAGGTAGAGTGGGAGGTGGAGCTGCCTCTACCTCATGCACTCTGGAGAGGGCGTCAGCGGTGATGTTATCAGGCCCCTTGATGTAACAGATCTTCAGATTGAAGCCTTGAAGGTATAAAGCCCATCGCAGCAGACGTTGGTTATTGAATTGGGCTTGATGTAGGAATCTTAGAGGGTTGTGGTCCGAATAGATGGTAGTGGACCTAGCACCTTGCAGATATGGTGCAAAGTGTTGCAAGCTCAGGACGGTGGAGAGGAGTTCCTTCTCTATAGTGCTGTAGTTTTTCTGATGGGGCTTCAACTTGCAACTGTAGTAGCTGACAGGTAGAACCTCCTCGCCTCGCTGCTGCATTAAGACACTTCCGATACCGGTACTACTGGCGTCGACGTGGAGGATGAAAAGCTTCTTGGTATCTGCCCATTGTTTCTCACCGGCGCCCGGGATCGAACCCAGGACCACAGGATCCCACGCGTTCAGTGTTCTGTCCGCTGAGGACTGCCCCACCGGCTAGGCAATAACAGGACAGCAGTTGGGCCGTGCCACAAGACTTCCTCTCCCAGTTAGGTTTAGCATATTAACTTGAACTGGCCAA
>WNGS01003851.1:5284-21973 GCA_020271785.1 Procambarus virginalis
ACGTTATTTTACTTTAAACAAGTCACGTTATGTAATAATCGTTATGATTAGTCATTAATTCCTCATCACACACTGTTACCTCAAATCTCCCCCCTTACTCCCACCCCCCCACCATCCCATGCCTCATATACCCTCCCTTACTCCACTCCACCATCACCATGCCTCATATACCCTCCCTTACTCACACCCCATCACCATGCTCATATACCCTCCCTTACTCACACCCACCATCACCATGCCTCATATACCCTCCCTTACTCACACTCCACCATCACCATGCCTCATATACCCTCCCTTACTCCCACCCACCATCACCATGCCTCATATACCCTCCCTTACTCACACCACCATCACCATGCCTCATATACCCTCCCTTACTCACACCCCCACCATCACCATGCCTCATATACCCTCCCTTACTCACACCCCACCATCACCATGCCTCATATACCCTCCCTTACTCACACCCCACCATCACCATGCCTCATATACCCTCCCTTACTCACACCCACCATCACCATGCCTCATATACCCTCCCTTACTCACACCCCACCATCACCCTCAACCCTGCCTTATGTACCCTCTCTAACTCACACCTCACGTACCCCCCCCCCCATCACTGGGATATTGTGATAAAAAATAACACGAGTTGTGTTGTACGTATAATTAACTTACATGTATTATAATATGTATAATGAATATACTAATATAGTATATTCATTTATATTTAACTATAACCATTTCACCTATGAGTGTTAATTGGTGTCACTAATCCATCCACCGGTGATAATAATGAGCTAGCCTAAGGAACTCCTATAGGGGCACTGATTACCACTCAAAGCACATATAATTTATGTGCCAATCCCAAGGAAGTAGGATATCGTAGCGTAGTGACTGAAATTTAACCCTAGGCTACAACCATCAGTACTTTATGAGCAAGTATCCAAGCTACATTAGCAACAATATTATAAGCCCTCTAAAGCTTAACCAAACAGTCAGTATGGCTACTCCACAAAATTGAAAAGGACCCTAACTGGATTTAAGGGTCGATTAACCAGAGTAATAAATATCAAGATCTCTCTCAACAATCTCCAGTTGATCATATTCAACTGGAAACGTACTCATTCCTGCTTGTTGCTACTTGTAAGCAAGTCAAATTCCAGATAGATTTTTTTTGGGTTGAACTTGCCAGCACCAACTTATCTGAAACAGAAGTAGATGATATTATGGCAGAACCTGGCCCAATAGAAGGATGATACTCAAGCCAGATTGAATATTTTCATCAAAATAATTGCCCAGAGTAAGGCAACAACCACAATGTCTCTTAACACTACACATCCAGAAGTTAAATTGTCTTTGATCAGTTTTCCTGCATTCTCTGGAACAATGGATGAAAGTTGGGATAACTTCTGGAATATATTTGTTGACTCAGTGGATTCTAAACCTACAATCACAAAAGCCAACAAATTCACTTACTTACAGGGGTCAACTTGGTTATTTTGAGATGATTTTGGAACTTGGCGTCCCCACGGCCCGGTTCTCGAACCAGGCCTCCTTTTTGTTACACCCCCCTTCCAGGAAGCAGTCCGTAGCAGCTGTCTGACTCCCAGGTACCTATTTACTGCTAGGTAACAGGGGCATCAGGGTGAAAAACATTTTGCCCATTTGTCTCCACCTCCACCGGGGATCGAACCCAGAACCTCAGGACTATGTATCCAAAGCGCTGTCCACCCAGCTGTCGGACGCCCTTGATATCGATATCATTGATTAATATCAATAATGACTAATGATATCGATTATTAGCGCCTTGAGGTCAACTTAAGGGTGAAGTTGAAAAGGTGGTATCAAATGTAACCCTAAATACTGATGGCTATGATCTTCAAGTCCATCTCCTTAAGCTTAATTATACTGATACAGAAAGAGCTGTTACACACTTAGTCCAAAAATTTTGGACTTGCCATCTGCAGTTGGAACCACTGACTCACTCACTCCATGCCTTTAGGTTGGAGATCGAGTCATTACTCAAAGTACTCAGCCATAAGGTTGAACTAAATAATGCCGATTGGTTAACTAAAGTTATTGTACATTGCAAATTACTCCGTGAAACACTGGACAAGTTGTGTACCTTGCATAACAAATCTTACCCGACAGTTCAGATCACTGAAGGAAGGTTTATGCTCCATTGTAGAAAGACAACGAGCAAATACAGGGGGTAAAGCATCAACTAAACCTTTGTTAGCCACCCATAATAAACCACTGAGTACACCCAGTATGCCAATGAAATCTAAAAAATCTACCTCCACTCCAAGGTGGAAACTAGGCAGTGTGGGCACATATGCAGCGAGTCCCTTCAAACCTACAGTTACTGTGTCACCCAAGGCAGAGACTCCCAAAGATGCTGTAGGATGGTTCTAACCACTCCACACACTTCAGATACCTTGGTGTTTTGTGCAGGCTCCTGTATCAGGTTAGGTCTGCGCTGGGGGGTTTTGACAGGTTCATTCGGCATGGATATCCTCCTCTCTAGTCGGGTCATGGGTACTGGGTTGTAAACTTGCTCGGACGAGGTGATCCTTCATGGACTTACCATAAAGTCAAAACCCCACCGTCGCCTCCCTCACTCCAATCACTGTTACTAACCCACAATGTTTCTACCACACAGGGAGCTGCAGCTGTGGGAGACCACGTTACTGTGTATAATCATCGTTGTGGGGGTAGTGGGAGGCATTGCCTCCACGGTCACTGCTGTCATTGACATAGTCAACCCGGATTCCTTCAGCACTTCTTGCTTTGCTAACTTCAGCCCCAAATGAATTGCCTCACCAATGTGTCCACTTTTTACCCAAAATAAACTGTTAAATTTTATTATTAAACATAATACCGCTGATTTGTTTACGACAATTAGTAGTTATATATTTAGTTTAAATCAGAATAAGCGAGTTAAATAAGTGAAAATAAATAAAACTGATGAGAATTTGAATGTAGTAAGAGAGGGGCGAGAGGTTTGACTGTTTCCAGCCAGTGCACATCAGTGTTATAAGGTGCTATAGGGTCAGAAAAGAATATAAATTGCTTGTGAATGGATATCATTATATTATCAGTGTATCACATTTAACTGACCTACACTTGGTGGTTGTTACGGCCACATGGGACGAGTAACTGAGTTCTCGTTGGAGGACCCTTCGTGTTGTATCCAACCCCGAGTCGGTAGTGGCTTGCAGGGTATTGGTTAGGTAATACAAGAATTAAAAAGGGAGACTGAACAAAACAGTTTCCTTCACCAATATATTTACCAACACCATAAATAGAGATATAAAGGGGATATGGAATATTACTATATGTATATACAAAGGTGCCGCTTTTACATAGGACACTTAAAACGCACACAACGCAATGTTCGACAATCCCAGTGTTTCCACCACACTCAGTTCCTTTTCCAACCGTACTGGGAAACACTGGCGAGTTTTACCTTGTACTTGGGCCAATCCACAGACAGCGTTAAGAGGTGTCTTTACCCTACTATCGCCCTCCAACTGCACGCTGGCAGAGGACTTCAACCACACGCTGAACGGAGTCACGCCACCTATACAGGGGTAACTATCCCCTGGCAGGAGTCCCTAGCGACAAGCTAGCAACACTTCTCTACAGGCACCTCACTGTCGTCAAATACTCTCTCAAACCAATTCCCGGGTACGCCGATCTCTATCCACACTGCGTAAATCCAGCAGCCACCACACTGCTGAGATCGGCGGCGGCTAACATGGTCTTCTTCCAGGACCAAGCAGAGAGTACGTGGATTTCCCAAGGTAAACTGCCGTCCACAATACACCTGCTGCCCCACGTCACCTCTGTGAACACAGACACGTCATCAGTTAAATGGATGGTACTGGTGAAACCAGGAAGTGACACTTACTCATTGGGAAATTGACATTGTGCTCTGTAGCACAACAGATGGCGCTGGTCTTGAGCCGCCACCTCACCAGAAGTTATCCACAATGATCTCACTTACTAGCAAAGGCAGGAATCTTGAGCCATTTGAACAAATCCACAAGGGCCGTGACGAGGATTCGAACCTGCGTCCGGGAGCATCCCAGACACTGCCTTAATCGACTGAGCTACGACAGCTGTCGTAGTGCAGCTGTCACTATCACATCACCACCAACAGATGGCGTTGTCTACGTAGAATCCAATTCCCGGGGGAGTTCAAGTGCAGACTCGTAGATGGCGCTGGAATTAGCAGGCAACACTCAGATGGTGGTGACGCGTCTGTAACACGGGTTCCAAGTGATTTTGTGTCCAGGTGGGAACTTTTCCCAAGTCATTTGGGACTCTAACTTTTTTCAGTGAATACTAAATTTGCCAGTCCTTGGGAACTTAGTTTTGAGTGAGTCCCATTAACTTTAAGTTTATTAGGATCTACTGACTTTACATTGCCCTATACTAGACACTTTAACGTTGTGGAGTCTAGACTCTGAAAATAATAGTGTTCAGGAATTTTAAAGTTTTGATATTTGTCACATTGATTGTATCTTAACCACGTTACCTTAGACGCACTTTACCTGCCGAATAGTGAACCAGTGTTGCCTAGTTCTCATGTACTAGGCAACACTAGTACATGAGAACTAGTATATAGTGACTAGTGTTGCATAAACTTGCAACACTAGTCACTAGTTTATGTAGACTAAACTAGTGACTAGTTTAACTTAACAGCATCAAGTTTAAACTTAGTGTACCAATGTTGTTGAGTTTCATGTATCTTAAGCTTGACCTGTTTAACTTAGTAGCATCTACCTGAAGTTTGAAGTGTCCATGCTAATTAAAGTTCATGTATTTGTAAATAATATTTGTAAATAGCTTTAGTTACGCGTGACACGTTCAGCCAAGTAAACTGGTGATTCTTTAATCTTAGACTTTCTATATCCCGAAACTAACTGGCTGACGTTATGATGTACTTGAAGACTTGAGGCCAAGTTCGCCCAATACTGAGAGTGGAGAATCTTCACCACAAGACTTGCATATGTACGTAACAACTGTCTCAGAATAGCAAGATCAGAATGTGTTGGCCTATTAGTGTACAGCAAGGTTAGAATGTGTTGCCCTGTTAGTGTACAGCAACGTCAGAATGTGTTGCCCTGTTAGTGTATAACAAGGTTGGAATGTGTTGCCTTGTTAGTGTATAACAAGGTTGGAATGTGTTGCTTCTTACTGTATAGCAAGGTTAGAACGTGTTGCCTCTCACTGTATAGCAAGGTCAGAATGTTAGTGTATAGCAAGGTAAGCATGCGTTGCCTGTTAGTGTATAGCAAGGTTAGACTGTGTTGCCCTGTGTAACATGGTGGCCTTGAAGTGGCAAGAATCACAGTCAAACAACGGAGATGCGATGTTGTGAGATACTATAACTATCGCTGTGGGGTCCTCGCTCCCCAATGCTTGGGTACCACTGACCACGCTGGGAGCTCCCCCAGTCTTTCCACGAGTTGAGTTGCTACCCTCGACCTGGCCTTGTACCCGTGGCGAGTGGAGAAAGCTTGGCTCACCCTGCAGGTCTTCGAACCTGTAGCCTGCACCATCTCCACCGAGCATGCCTACCGTAACACAAATAATACCGGGGAATACGGCACTCACCTGAGAACTTCATCTGATTCAGTCACCAGCTGAGTAATCAGTATCCGCGTCCCAGCAACGCTTCACAGTAATCTTATAAAGTAGTGCCAGCCAAGGATATCTTTTCAAGTGTAGTGTGGTGCAAATACTGAATAAACTTTCATGGAATGCTCAAGAGATGAAGGACACATGCAAACACAATGGTAAAAGATAACAAGTTTACTAAAGAAAACTACAACAAACATCAAGGTAAACAAACTGTAGAAATTAGCAGGTGTTGGCAGCACTCCTCTCGCCGAGCCTGGCAACTCAGTCAGCTGGGCGAGTTAAAGGTCCGGCGTCCACACTCTGGCGCAGCTCTGCCTCTCGCCGCCTCACACAGGTGATAATGGTATATATCCTGGCCTATAGCCTAGCCTACCTCAAATATAATAATAATCATGCAAAGATGAATGATGGCCTAACTCACCTAGTTCAAAAAGGACTATAGGAGGGAAATATATTGTTCTACCTTTAAACTGTATGCTACAAGATGCCGAGTCTCTCATGGTTGATGTGGTCCTCTATTCCCTGGACGTTCTTTGGCGCTCGGATCTGGAAGCATCGGTCCTTGGGTGTCTCATAGAATGCGTCCTCGCCGTGCTCTCTTCCCCAATATGGCAGTTATCATCTACTGGCCTTGACAGTAGTTCCTGTGCTTGTCGTTTTCTCTCACTGGCTCCTTCAATGAGACAATCTCTAATAGATTTGGTCGCGATGTCTCCCTTCTATCATCCAGTGGACGTGACCCGGTCACAGCAGCTGGTATGTCGTGTCCGGGACCCGGTGGCAGGGCTCCACACTGCCCTCACTGCATCGCCGCGTCCTCTTCCGCCAAAAATTATCAGCCTCAAGATCTTGGCGCCCTCACACTGTCGAAACTCGGCTTCCTCGTGCTCTACGGGAGTACACTAATCTTCTATAATGTCTGTAGTATGCTTTAGGCTGTTTGAATCCACTGCACGAGGCTCCTGGACTTCCAATCTGGAGAGCTCACTTGGCGCAAGTCTGCGCTCAACAATGGTCCATGAAACTCTGAGCTCCTGGCCGCTTGCTAGCTCCTGGCGCCACTGGCCCGGTGACGTCACGGCCCTGGGGTTGGCCCCCCTGGCCCATCACGGGGTTGGCCCCAGGACCGTGACGGGCCAGGCCTGTTTGAAAGGCCAAAGTTAAAATGATAACTTTACTCCCAATGAATCACGCTTACTATCCGTCAAATATATCAAAAGAATCCTTGCATCTCAGGGTACATGTAAGATGCAGAGATATGACTCTTACTGCTGGTCGAGGGTAGATGTAAGAAAGGGCACCGTAACATACCCCTCCCCTTAAAAAAAGTGTCATATTGGTTAAGTGCACTCGGGAAAGCGTGTCTGCTATTACATTTTCCCTCTCCTTTAATGTGTTTCATTTCTAACCAGTACTCCTCTAAAAGCAAAGCCCATCTCGTTAATCTCTGGTTCGAGTTCTTCATCTTATACAAAAATTTTAAGGGGTCGGTGAATACTTGCACTGGCCAAGCACCTTTCCCCACATACATGTCGAAGTATTTTAAGAACATAACTAAAGCTGAGACCTCTTTCTCCACAGTACTCTATGCCCGTTGACACTTCTCAAATTACATCAAGTAGAACACCACTGGCCTGTGTACTTCATTCCTTTCCTGGGCCAATATGGCTCCTACTCGCTAGCGTCGATGTATAATATAAATCCAGCGTCAAAATCCGGTGAAATCAACGCTCGGGCCCCTGTCAACAACTTCTTCGTTTTCTCGAACGATTCTCGACAGGTCCCCATTTCCATCTAATATTCTTAAATAACAACTCTGTCAGAGGGTGTGCCACAGTCGAAAAGTTTATACAAAACCCCTGTATTATCCTATCATTCCCAGATAGAGTAGCAACTCTTTCTTCATCCTGGGTGCTAGATACTCAATGATTGCAGCCACCATCTGATCGACCAGAACTACCTCTCCTTGTCCTATGACAAAGCCTAGATACTCCAAGCGTGCCTTTCCGAACTCGCTTTTCACCAAATTGACTGTCAGGTTCGCCTCCTCCAACCTCCTGAATAATTCCTTAAGCAGGGTCACATGCTCTTCTCAGCTGTTGGCGTACACTACTATGTCATCGATATACACTGGGTATATACACTACTATACCCTTGAGCTCCTCGTAGCACCTCGTTCATCATTAGAATGAAGGTAACTGCAGAAGGCCTATTCGCCCATTCTTCGGAAGGAACTCCCGCTATTCTTCATGCTGAACGGAAGCATTTTATACTGGTATAGTCCATTCGGTATGGCGAATGCAGAGATCTTCCTCACACTCGGAGACAATGGTATCTGGTAATAACCTTTTAACAGGTCGACTTTCGAAATGTACCTGACGTTTCCCACCTGGTCGACTCAATCACTCACTCGAGGCATGAGATGGGAATCTGACATGATGGCTTTTACCTTATGATAATCCGTACAAAAACGGTACAAGCCGTCACCTTTCTTCACCAACAAACAGGGTGAAATCCATTCACTGTTACTAGGCTCTGCAAGGTCATTCGCCAACAAATACTCCACCTCTTTCCACATGAGCTCCCTCTTCTCTGGGCTAACCCGATAAGCACTTTGCTTAATCAATCTTTCGCTCCTCACCTCCACCTCGTGTACCATGCTCCTATGCCGTCTGGATACGTCCGAGAAGAGTGACACATTCTCTCTTAGTAGAGTCGCTAGGTCGTCCCTCTGTCTCACTTCCAGATATCGTAGTCTTTCCTCGATGGTTTCAAACTCTCGGTGTTGGAGATACGAGTACCATCAGCACTTGGCTCAACTTACACATAACATACAGTCATACACATGACTATATTTTCCTTTGCTTCCAACTGCGTCGTCTTCTTCTGATCTGTGACTTCCTTCTCTTCCTGGAAGTACGGATTCAGGCGGTTCACATGACATACCTGTGTCTTGTGTGGGCGGTTCGGTTTGCTGATCTCGTAATTCACCTTGCTTATTCTCTACACGGTGAATAAAGACTGCCTAAGCGCCACTCCGTCATCCTAAATCTTCCAGGTAGTTGCCTCATTACCTTGGCTCCTACCTCAAACTCCCTCGGGACAGCATTCCGATCGTACCAGGCCGAAATCTTCCTCTGTGATGTCCTCAGGTGTTCCATCGCAAACTTTTTCTCCTTCTCTAACCATTCCCTGAACTTCCGCACGTACTCCTCCACTGTCACTAAGGTCTTCCCGACGTCAGCTGCTCCTTCAACGTCAATAAAGGACTTTGCACTTCATGGCCATACTCTAGTTGACATGACGAGAATCCCAGAGATTCCACCACGATGTTTTGTATCGCAAACAAAGCTGGAAACATGGCTTCGTCCCAATCTGCCCCCTGCTCAGTGCAGTATACCTTCAAAACGGTTTTCAAGGTCGAGTGGAATTTCTCAATGGCTCCCTGTGACTGAGGTCTGTAGGGTGAAGATCATAGTCGCGTTATTCCCCCAGCTCGCGACAGTCAGCCGAAACCATTTCGACTGGAACATACTTCCGCTGTCTGAATCTCTTTGTGCACTCCATCCAAATAAACGAATTGCTAAAGATGTCCTATAATGCTTCTCGACGTTAACTTATGCACCGGGATCGCTTTTGGAAACTGTGTGGAAGCACACATGAGGGTCAGTAACTGTTGTTCCCCCTTCTTCGTCGAGGGTAAGGGTCTCTCACCGTCGATAAGCAGACGCTCAAACGCCTGTTCGAAAAAAGAGAACAGGTACCAGAGGACCCTTCTGTATAGCCAGGACGTTTTTTCCCGCCCTCCAACACAGGAAACACATCTTGCAATGTCGTCTCACATCGGCTTCCATTCCCAGCCAATAGAAGTGCTCCTTGATCTGGATCAGCATCTTGGTCAACCGCTAAATGACCTGTAGGGTCCACAGATTGTGCAAGTTTGAGTACCAAACCCCTACATCGCGATGGCACTACCACTTGTCGCCTTACTCCCAACGCTTCATCGTCTGCCTCAACTCGCACCGATCTCCACTATTTCATCAACACTCCTTTCTCCAAAAAGAGGTGCATCGCCGACTCGGGTCCGGCGAGATCCCTTCGGCCTCCCGCACCACCTCGGAAAAATATTCGCACTTGTTATCCAGTTGTTTATTGGATCTTGCTTGAGTCGGAAGAGATACTGTTCCCACGTCTGGTATATGAGCTGGTTGGGGGGATTTAAACCCTAAAAGGGAGCTCTGGTTGTTGCACCAAACCGATACTTGCATACAGGCAGACAGTGTCCCCAACCACTCCCTGACAGAACAACAGCCGACCTCGGCAGCCACACTCCCGCTACCATCAGTCAACCAGCAATGGACACTGGAGTGCTTGCAATTTACCTAGGAGATCACCCTGTATGTCTCTTGATCTTGGAGAGGGGTTCATCATCACCTATTTAGGGGTGCGGTTCTAAAACTGGCCTCATTGTCTTGTGGACACACTATACTCGAGCCGCTGTAACTCCCCACTATCTCCTTGTTTAGAATGATCTCCTAAATCCCCCTTTTGTGAATTAGTGTCTACTGTCACCCTATCTACAGCCGTGGCCCTCTCTCTCTCTCTTTCTCTCTCTCTCTCTCTCTCTCTCTCTCTCTCTCTCTCTCTCTCTCTCTCTCTCTCTCTCTCTCTCGATTTCTGGGAGACCTCACCAGGACAAGAGCAAAAGTCAGCTATATACACATACCATTTAATACATAAAAAACGAACATAATACAAGATATATAATATAGAACATTACCATACAACATCCTAAGCTGCTACAATCCAGTAGCACTCCAATATCATATCCTGGCTTCACCAACTATCTAAATCAGGTGAAGCCAGGATATGGCAAGGTGAAAGACACCTTACACTGTGTCTTACATGCCGATTAGTTTTCAAGCTCTCCTTTTATACAATCATGTGTCCACAAAGATCCTCTGTTCTGCTCCTAGAGGCTCTTTATCAATATATATATCAAGATCCTCCAAAATATTAGGAAAGGCACTTCTGCAGTTCTCCCAATCTGCTGCACAACGTATCGCCATCTCATTTTATTTCACTAATTATCAGACGCCCATCCTCTGCTCTTTTTCTTAAATTACTCACTGATACTTATTATGTATTTTCCTTCCTCTGACCTCTTAATTTCTGGTCCGGAAAGCAGAATAACTTTCATCGGATTGACTTGTTCCACCCTGATTACATGGGGTCATAACAATACACAGTCTGACTTCTTGGACTTGTGGTAATAGAATATATATCCATCGCACCAGGGTCCTGAGGTCCTGCTCTAATCTAGGTCTGTGTGTGGTACTGGCGGCCTACTTGAAAGCTACTATACTGTGCTGCTCTGAGGAATGACGTCATGGGCTCACTGGCTACAGGATTGGCTATACACCAACCGTCTTGGAATTTAAAGGCTAACACCGCTCGTACATGCTACCAAGTCGACGTCCCTTGTCGACAATCTCTGGCTAGCTAGTTACAATGATACTGAAGCCATTATTTAGCCATTATTTTATGCCACCCTTGGTGGCATACAATAATGGTTTACATGCAAAGTTTCAGATTAAATATTAAAAGATGGATCAGGTGATAATTAATACTAACACCGCTTGGCATGTGCAGAAAAATTTGAACATAATATACTCGAAAAATGGTGAAAAATCATGGTAACAATGCATCAACTGGAGTAAGACCATGAAGAACCTAATCATGTCTAAGCATTTGATATGAACAATACAACTCAAAGTATTGCCTGAAACAAAATTATAAACATCTTGTGTTAATGGCATGTGCTTGGAAAATAATTGTTCCGGTATCGACACCGTTGCTGGAGTGTGGAGTGGCGATTTCTGCACCATCTATGGACCTGCAATCCAACTCCCTGGTATTGGGTGCAATGCAGACAACACTATATGTTTGTGGTGGAGTGGCATCGATGAAGGGCTCCGGTTTCCTGTCTTAGTTAAAACGTGGGGTCGATGATGATGGCCTCTGGTGGGTGGCGTATCGAGATCAACGCCATCTAGGTTGTGACTACAATTTACAATTTCAGTTGCCTGGTGTAAGGGTGTTATCCTAAGGTCACCCAGAGGTATCTTAATGTTCACAGAGGTGACTTAAGGAAGCAATTGCACTGAGGACAGTAGTTCACTTTGGGCAGTCCAAGAACTCTTGACTTTGTCCTGTGAGAGGACAAAGTAGCCGCCGTCGGTTATAGCAATGTGTTAGCTGCTGATTTATGCAGTGTAGTATGTGCCGATGTACCCGGGATTGGCCAGGAAGAATTACGAGATGACAATGGTGCATCTGTTTGAGAAGTGCTGCTAGTGAGCGAATAGAAACTTCTGCCAGGGTACTAACTACCCCAGTATGTGATTATTTGAGACCTCTGTCAGCATGTGGCTGAAACCCTCTACCAGTGTGTATCTGGAGAAGTGAGGTGGGGTATTGGCACATCGTGATAATTCGGTGTGTGTGGACTGGCCCATGTTGACGAAGGTGAACTCTGCGTTGTTTGCCATTAGGTGTATATGATGTGTACCTGGAAAGTGGATTCACAAGGATTTGATGACCACTGCCGATGAATTGTGTCCTGAGTGAAAGCGAAGTTAGTTGACATGAACTTGAAACCTGACATATACTGCAGATATGTTGACGACATTTTTTACACAGGTACCTAATGTCAGACATCTGCAGGAGCTGAAGGAGGCATTCGAGCAGAATTCTGTGTTGAGTTTCACTTACGAGATGGAGAAGGATGGGAAGCTGCCCTTTCTAGATGTAACAGTCATGGAAAGGAGCAGAGGCTTCCACACTGCAGTTTACACTGCAGGCAGATATCAAGCTGCCTGCTATCGCTGTATCTATCAATGATTTCCGTGTTTTTTGTTAAGACTTGTCTGGTGATGGTCTGGTTGTGGGAAGAGATTATATGTTCCTTAATGGAGCCCTGTTGCTTATGCATCGTTAATCGCCTGGAAAGAGATGTTGTTGTCTTGCCTATATACTGAGTTCTTTGAGGCTTACAGTCCCCAAGTGGGCATTTGAAGGCATAAACGACATTGGTCTCTTTCAAAGCGTTCTGCTTTGTGTCTGGAGAGTTTCTCATGAATAGGTTGGCAGTTTTCTTATTTTTATAGTAAATCGTCAATTGTATCTTCTGATTTTTGTCTGTAGGGATAACATTTCTATTAACAATATCTTTCAGGACGCTTTCCTCCGTTTTATGAGCTGTGGAGAAGAAGTTCCTGTAAAATAGTCTAATAGGGGGTACAGGTGTTGTGTTAGTTGTCTCTTCAGAGGTTGCATGGGATTTCACTTTCCTTCTTATGATGTCTTCAACGAAACCATTGGAGAAGTCGTTGTTGACTAGGACCTGCCTTACCCTACAGAGTTCTTCATCGACTTGCTTCCATCCTGAGCTGTGGCTGAGAGCACGGTCGACTTAAGCGTTAACAACACTCCTCTAGTACCTGTCTGGGCAGTCACTGTTGGCATTGAGACACATTCCTATGTTTGTTTCCTTAGTACACTATGAAGTTCTCATCAAACACCAGTGATGCTCAACCACTGATCCCACAGAAGCACGTGAAACTTCACTTCACTGCTCCTCTTAACAGATTGAGGTCCAGTTCCTCACTATGGGGTTCTGTTCTTCCACAGAGTTCAGCCTTCACCTCTCCAACCTCGATGTCTACTCTAACTTTTTCCCTGGCCTCGAAATTCCATCAACTTTTTCCCCCAAACAAACCTGCAATTTCCATTGTCATGCCAATAAAATGCTTCCCTACTTAAACACCACTATATGTATTCTCACAAAATAAATCTCCTTCCCTCGACATCTCTTTAAACTCTCACACGTCGCGAGGGGGACTCCCCTGTTTGAGCTAGGCCATGCTCCACCTCCGTGAGGAGCCACTGCCGTTGCCTCAGTCACCCACTGACGCTTGGTGAGGACGGATGTGTCGCTGTCGCCTCCAGCTGGTTGCCTCATCTTTACTTTCTTTTTTTAAGATTTCTCCCTTACTAAAATATGCCTATTCTACCTATAAACACTTGCCACGATCGCTAGGCACACGACCAATCACAGGCAATCGTTAACAACTGGTTAAATTGGCTAACCACAGAATTTATCTGATGAGGGGCGTGCTCAGGTCCCAGTCTCGACAGTGGCGATCACCCGTCGCTCACAAAACGCTATGTAACTGCCTCACCAAGCCTCTCCTATTCTTGACTCGAGTACTAAGTCGTCGTCAGGTTCAAACATAATGCCTGACTGGTTCTCTCCTCTTGACGGAGCACGAAACTAGAGGTTCCTCCTTTTCCTGCCAGGAGCACACACACAGTGCATCCTCCTCTCGTGACTTCAGCTACTCGAGTGGGGTCAAGACCTCTGCAGCGAGACTCGTACATAGTCGACAAAATCTCCGGATATCATGTCAAGTCACTTATCTACAAATTTATCCTCTGCCCATGTTTTTAAACGTTCATTAACATTTGCCATTTATTTAATATTTAATATTATATAAATGTTAAATATTAATATTTATTTAATATATAATATTTAATATATATTCACACATCTACATTCCTTGACTTCTCAATTGGGGCTAGTTTGTTGAATAGCTCTCAGAAGGGGCAGACTCGTTTTTCAGGCTACCTGGGTCATAACATGGCACAGTAGGCATTACAATGCATCTGAATAAAGACACAAAACAAAATGAAAGAAGTATATCCAATGCATTGTTCAGTAATAATAAGACATGGGGTGGAGTTCCCAGAATAACAACTGCAGTATGCACTTAATTATAGATTCTGTAAATGTCAACACCTAGTTCAGCAAGAGCACAATACAACTCTCACTCTGACTGAAGGTCAGGAACAGATGAAACTGCATGTGGCCAGCTGTCATCTGTCGCGATGGTGATTTGATGGTGGATTTGGTGGTGTTACCGCTGACGGACCACCCAACCCACAACTCGACAAATGCTCATATTTCACTAGGAGATCACACTAGGCACTTCTGGCTCTTGGAGAGGGGCTCAACGTCACACGTTTAGGGGATGCGGCTCCAACACGCAGCCTTGTTGTCACGTGCACACACCCACTCGAGCCGCTGTGACTCCCCACTCTCTCCTTATGGAATATGACCTCAATCCCCTTTGTCTTGCTAGACTTCTGTCTTACCCTGTCCACAGCAGTGGTTCCTGTTTCTTGCTCTCTCTCTCTCTCTCTCTTCTTTACTATTTCCTGGGAGCCTCACTGGGACAAGTGCAAACACCAGCAAATTTGAATACATTTACTGGACGAAGTACATACAACAATAACACGCATACATATAATAATAATGATGAATCCTATACTCTGTACTATTATAATCAGGTTGCACTCCAACACCATCAGAACTCTATCCTCAGCTTGCTAAGTGGTATCCTATCTCTGGTATTACCTAATATTATCAACCTCCTCAAGTAGATTAAGTCTTACAATATAATGTTACACTACCATCAAGAGAATGTATACATATATATATATACCTATAAACACATATAAGGCAAATCAGCATTTGAATGCAATAACATACATATATATATATCAGTATAAATGATCCGTGCACACAACGAATCAATCGACCATTCTATCATTCTTAGAATACATATACATCTGTAGGTACTCCTGCCTACGTCTGTAACTCAAAACTTCAATATACACTTCTTGGCACATAAATGGCAAACGATCACTCACCTCTCACTGCGTCGTTCACGCTAATGACAAACACTCTCACCTCCATACAAGTGATCAGTTAGAACTATTTCACTACCCTGACAACTTCAGGTTCCTCAGGGCTTAACACCAGAATCCTCTGCAGCTCCTCCAGGCTGCTACCATGAAGATTCCTTGAACACTATGGTGCTTCCCCTACTCCTATTAGGATCATCCACAGCTCTCCTGGCTGCTGCACCATAAGTTTCCTCGAATAACTGTGGCACTTCACCACCTCTGCAGAAGCACGTGACACTCCTCCTCACTGCTTCTCCTCACAGCTCGAGGTCCTCTCCTCCACTGCCTTGGAGTCTCACCACTCTCCTTCTGTGCTGGCTTCGAAGTCCTCAGCAACTTCTTCCCCAAAGACAAACCTGCAACCCATTTGCACTCCAATAAATTGTTTCCCTTTTTAACACATAAACAAAATTAATCACACAACATCTTTGTCTCCAATCTCTATCTGTCTTCTACATTTATGAGAGTGGACTCCCCCGTGGGCGAGTCCATGCGCCACCCTCGCTGGGCGAGCCTCACTCACGCTGGAGGGGCCTCCTCCCTCAGGAGCCGGGCTCCTTCAGTTGCCCGCCAGCGCTCAGAGAAGACGGACGTCGCTCCGCGCTCCTCCCACTTCACTCTCTTATTTTAGGCTTCTGCCATACCAAACATTTCTAACTTGTAAATAAACATGCTACTGTCGCTGGGCACACGACCAACTACAAGCAACACTATGAACTGGCTTAAATCGGGCTTACCACAGATTATCTGGTCGAGGGCGCTTCTCCCCTCTGACAACGTCTGACCAGGGCGCTTGTCACAGCCCACAAACTGTCACTGGGCGGCTTAATACTCTCTCCTCGCCGTCCAGGACTTGAGACCACACGTCCTCAGCTCGATTCAACAGCTGGAACGTCTGCACCTTCTCTTCTCTTGGAGATAATATCACTAGGGGTTCCCTCCTGGCGGGAGCTCGTCAAAGCGCGGCTTCCTCCCCTGCGATGTCTGGCCTCAAGTGAGGTCATCGCCCTCCACAAGCGAGCCTCACGCCTCCAGTAACTTGTCCACATCTCCTAACAAGTCATTTATCTGTTTTCTAGTTCATTGCCCATAATCTCAAACTTTTATTAAATTCAACACACCATTTACATCTGTGTTATCGCCTCTATAATCCTGGACCTTCCAGTTAGGTCAGGCTTGTTGAATAACTCTCAAAGGGTGAGACTCGTTTCTCCTGCAGGCTGGATC